>CAUYON010119424.1:0-70642 GCA_963573935.1 Arctocebus calabarensis
TTTTTTTTTTTTGTAGAGACAGAGTCTCACTTTATCGCCCTGGGTAGAGTGCCGTGGCGTCACACTGCTCACAGCAACCTCCAGTTCTTGGGCTTAAGCGATTCTCCTGCCTCAGCCTCCCTAGTAGCTGGGACTACAGGCGCCCGCCACAGCGCCAGGCTATTTTTTTGTTTTTGCAGTTTGGCCGTGGCCGGGCTTGAACCCGCCACCTTTGGTATATGGGGCCGGCGCTTTGCTCGCTGAGCCACAGGAGCCGCCCAGAATCACCTTTCTTAAACCCTGTCGACCCAAAAGCCTTTCCACCCTACTCCTCTGTGGCCCAAGTCTCAGAACCAGGCCCTGGGACCCTGCCCGCTTTCTCCCGGCACCTGCAGCTTACCTCTCTGTCTCGGCGTCCTCGGTCTGTGCAGGCTGCCCCTCCCTGGGTCATGGAAATCTAGATTCACAGATGAGGCACTTCATAGATGTTGTCCCCAGGGTCTCTCACCTCAGCATTTGCCGAGTTCAACAGTGGCAGCAGAGGAGCCAGAGGGTCTCCACCGTCCCCCGGTTTCACCCAACTCACTCAGTCATCTCTCCAAAAAGCAGAAAAGTCTTCCTATTATCTCACTGGGGACAGGTCAGCTGACATTCGTGCCCCCTGTGTCTTGCTTTCTACCCCAAGTCATAAACGCATTTCTCTTGAACAAATTTTGGGAAGGAAATCTGGCAAGAATAGTTTCCCCTTCTCCCTACATTCCAGGGCTACTCCACGCGCCATATTCCTCACTTTGGGTGATACCCAGGCGGGTTCCGTGGGCCCTGACCACTGCTCCCCTCAGCCTACATCCTTCACGCTCAGACACTCAGCCTTCACAGTTTCTTCAAACAAATCTCTTCCTGCACGGCTCCCGTATATTTTCATGTACCCCAAGTTCACCTTCCTCCTTCTGTTTCCCCCTTTCATCATACTCAGCTCAAGCACTGGAAGCCTTGTATGTTCTTCAATGAAAGGAGATATTTAAATGGGAATATTAAACCTTTCTACTCTGTTTTTCCATGTGGATACTGAACTTGACCTATTTGTTTTTTATAAGAACAGATTATTAGAATAATATGAAATTGGTTTAGCATTTAATTTCCATCTCCTTGCTGGGGTCCAGTTGTACTAGAGAAACTGAAAAACTGAATCTGCGGTGGAGAAAAATGTTCATTGTCAGGATTAATAAATAACAATAATAATAGTAAAGACCTAGGGATGAAGGACACAGGGGAAAACAGCAAGGCTAATCTATCTTTATTAGATTTCTAAAGGGAAAGGAAAGAAAAATGACACACTAGTAAATGAAATTTTTGAATAAGAATTTTTTTCATATTCACTTCTCACTCTTAAGCTTTAGGAAGAAAAATGGAATCTGTTTTAGAATGTGAAAAATTATCACCTGTTTTTCAAGAAATTGTATGCACAGTGCATGCAGGTCTCCGAGATCATTACAAGAAACAGACTCCCTTGGCGTGGGCTCCCAAAGGCCCAGGACACATCCTTCAGGTGTCCTTGGAACTGAAATGAGATTCTTAGCGCCCCACCCCACCCCCAGAGAAACTTAGCAAGTTTCTTTGGTTCAAACCAACTTTTCCCCAATTGGAAAAACTAGATTTGGGGATGGTAGGATAGGATAGAGTGGCGTATGCTTCAACATAAATGTGAATGAACATTTCACATGCTCTCCCACCACCGACATGCTGGGAACCACCGCCGGGGGTTTGGAATTCATGCTGGGTGCTGTACATGTAGAAATCCAGCCAGTTGTGGTTGCATGCTCAGTCTTGGATTTCCAAACATATCATGTCCCTGAACCACAAGTTTCATTTCCAGCCTGAGGACATTATGTTCACCTCCACCCTCCCTGCCCAGTGCTTCCTTCTTATTAAATCAGTATGCCCCTATTAAATCAATTCAAGACTCAGAAAGCATCTCATCTCTTAGCAAATCCAATGAAAATCATAGACCTCTACCCCAAAAAGTAAATGCACACAATATTTTGTAAATGATTAAAAAATTTATATGCCCCTATAAACCCCTAAAATCCTCTCTTTAAAAGAAAAATCTTCCATTTTAAGGCAGAATTTTTAATAAACATTGAGTCAGTTTAATGCCAAATCAAGCTTAAATGTGATATGTTGAGTCCATTAATTATGCTTGATATCAAAGTACTGATTTTAGCTATATAACTGTAACAATTTTTTTTAAAAATTGTTTTAAATGTTATGATATTCAAATACATTTGTTTTAAAGTATTATTATATCTGAAACTAGAATCAGTGTTTAGAGAGATTAAAGTTTCATTGGCTGCCATTCAAGTAAAGTAGAATACACTATATCAGAAGTATTTCCAATTATTATGTGGTTAAAAGACTGCAAATAAAAAAGAAAAACATAATTCAACCCACTCACATTACGTACAAGGTTCAGATGTGACACTGCTGCTAAAACAGGGTGGAAACAGGATGTCAGAATTTTTTTGACCCATGAAAATGAGTGTGAACAATGAGTTGTCAGCAGACGAGCTTGCCTTGGCCATGTACAATCAGGGGATCTGAAGAGAAACGTCTTTTCTTTGCTGCCACCCAAAGGAAATTATAAAAAGATGTTTCTACATGCAAATAGTAAAATATAATTCACAAAGGAATAGAAGCACTGTAGGACTGAGCCTATTCTCTCTTACTGACGGATAATTACACAGTCTCCTGTTCTGACAAATGCACAAAATTTCACAATTGCAACCCTAGTATGAACTTGAAAGCAGAAATGTTGGCTGTCCTGTCCCTAGCGCCTAGAACAATGTCTGGTACATTATAACACTTTATTTATTTATTTGTTTATTTATTTATTTATTTATTCAGCAGAGTCTCACTCTGTCGCCCTGAGTAGAGTGCCCTGGCTTCCCAGCTCACAGCAGCCCCAAACTCTTGAGCTTAAGCGAATCTCTTGCTTTGGCCTCCCAAGTAGCTGGAACTATACGCGCCAGCCACAACACCTGGCTATCTTTTGTTGCAGTTGTCATTGTTGTTAAGCTAGCCCGAGCCAGGTTCAAACCTACCACCCTCGATGTATATGGCAGGCGCCATAATCACTGTGCTTTGGGAGCCGAGCCATATTATGACACTTTAATAATTAGCTCCTGCTGGGCACAGTAGCTCACACCTATAATCCCATCACACTAGGAGGCCCAGGCCAGTGGATTGCTTGAGCTCAGGAGTTGGAGACCAGCCTGAGCTAGAGCAAGACCCTGTTTCTAAAACTACCCGGGCATTGTAGCAGGCACCTATAGTCTGTTACTCCAGATGGTAAGGCAGGAGAACCCACTTGAGCCCAAGAGTTTGAGGTTGCTGTGAGCTATGACACCACGGCATTCTACCAAGGGTGACAAAGTGAGACTCTGTCTCAAAAATAATAATTAGCTCCTAAGTGAAAAATATCTAATAACAACTTTCTGTATTATACTAGGCAAGTCAGTTCAGTGTTCTGAGCCTCAGTTTATTCAACTGAGAAAATTATGGGCTAGAATTGGATCTTTTCAAAAGTCTCTCTTCCAATATTCCCAGGCTTTATGATTCTGCGTAGTGCATGGACATTTTCTCCTAAACTGCAAGGCTAAGATCATTTCAGGCACAAAGAGTGACCACTGGCCTGTGTGGACCCCTTACTTGCTGTGAGTATACACAACAAGCCAAGAAGTGGGCTTCAGGGAAGAATGGCACTGGCAATTCCAAAAGTCCTGGGCGAGGACGATAGGGAATCTATGGGGAAGATGGAATAAGCGACCTTGTGAAATGCAATCCAATTATTCCTTTTGTTTTCTTTATGAAGCCTCAGTCTATATCCTCATAGACTTAGCACCTTAGGTTTTCTGCCAGCTCAACATGCCTGAAGCAGTAAAATATGACTTCTCCAGAGTAGATATCTGAGTTTATCTTTCACCATAAGCTCCAAGAGAAAATTGACAGCCAAGCATTAGTTAAATTTTTAAAGAAGCTTTGTTTCAATGAATCTATTAATCAAATCTTGAAGTAATTGGTGTTCTCACATGGCAATATTAAACCAACTCAATTTAGGTGGGTTTGGAGAGGTTGGGGAGGGAGAAGGAAATATGTTTATTCTTGTGGGAAAAAAACAGACATTACAGTGCCTCTCTAAAATATTTCCCTAAACTTTTCTTTCCTTAGAGAAATAAGGAAAAAAAATCATTCAGCGTCTTTGTAAGAACGCAGAGCCCTAGGTCTCCTCCTGATATGCATGTAGGACGTAGCCCAGGAATTTGTAATTTTACCTGTTACCCTGATAGTTCTAATGCAGATGTGCCTGCGTCCAACATGCTGTATCCTCCCTCCAGAAAGAGCTACAAAATAAGCAGTTTTCTGTTTCTCTTTTTTCCTGCCCCAATCATCTTCATGTGTGATATCATTGCTCCCTCTAGTGGGTGACTTCTCAGCAAATACTTTTTTCTGTATTACACAGACTTTTGTAAAGTCAAAACTTACAGGAAATCCTGTCTGTCATGAAAACTTCAAAAGGAAACAATAAGCAGTCAGAACGATTAACAAAATTATTTTGGTAATCTAAGATCAAACTCATATATAGTTACATATATAATCAATATGTAATATATATATATATATATATAAGTAACTTTGAATTTACCCACCACAATATTTTTAGGATATTTATACCTGCAGGACTGTTATTCTTACATCCTATTTTTCTTTTCTTTTTTTTTTTTTTCTGAGACACAGTCTCACTATGTCACCATCTACAGTGCTATGATGTCACAGCTCACAGAAACCTCAAACTCTTGTGCTTAAGCCATTCTCTTGCCTCAACCTCCCAAGCAGCTGGGACTACAGACGCCCACCACAACACTGGCTATTTTTTGTTGTTGTTGGAGTTGTCAATGTTGTTCAGCTGGCCCCAGCCTGATTCAAACCTGCCAACCTCCGTGTATGTGGCCGGTGCCCTACCCACTGAGCTACAGGCACCGCCCAGGACTGTTATTCTTACATCCTGTTTTTCTAATAAACTCCCAGCTCGTCAACATAACTACTCAGCTCCTCTGGATTGCTCCCACCTGTACTTCTTTGCAGTCCTAGGTGGCCCTTCTGCTCCTCTTTCTCTTGGCTCCTAAGATCCCCAGCTCTGTAGAAGATCACAAAAGTTTGGGGTGTCTATTTTGCACTTTCAGGCTTCCGTCTCTGTGATAAGCTTTGCCAACAAGGATTATCAATTACATCAAGGGTCATAGACTCAGTTGCCCACCGTCTCCAAGCAGGTGCTATGAGTAAAGTGAGTGGCACAAACCAGAGAGAATGGTGGGGACTCAAGCAAACTGAGTTTGCTTCATTTAAAGGAATTCAAAGAAGAAGGACTTTTTAAAGCCCACTATGGACATAAAAAAACCATTTGTGAACTTTCTGAGACGTGTGGGAACCCCTGATTTACTGGCCCGTTTACTCTGTGCTAATTACCTATGTTTATTATCTCATACAATCCTGCCAAACACTATGAGAAAAATGGCATTGCTATCCCAGGTTTACTCATGAGGAAACTGAGACGTCAGGTTAGGCCACTTGCCCAAAGTCGGACAGGGCTCTCGAATCCGGGAGTCTAAGTTCTCAGAGACCTCAGTCCATGCTTCTGACCTTGGTGCTTCTTGCCTGTTCTCTTCACTCTGGCCTTGTGCCTTCCTCAGCATCCCAGACCTCCCTTTCCTATCAAAGGCCTCTGCTCTGCCTCGCTCTGCCAGTATCTTCCCTGTTCTCTTGGACGCCCACTCTACGATCATTGGATGGTTGCTCGCCTGGCAGTAGACACCTATCTCTGAGCAGCACTGAGCACCATGCCGCCCCCAGCACCACGGAGTCTGTTCTTAGTTCCACTCTCCTCACCTTGTAAACTAACACAAGGATGTCCGTGCAATGTGTGCTCACCACTGCTGCATTAACTCTTCTTAGAGATTTAAAATAGTATTTCAATAATTCTTTGATTTCTGTTACAAGTTGTATTTTCCCTGCTAGATACTGTAGGTGATGTAAGCTCTTTTCGGTTAAAATGTTATTATACCAGTTAAGCCTCAAAACATTTTTTGCAAGCGTCCTCATGTGTAGAAATCCAAGTGAATTATCTTCTGAGGAGAATAGCCATTTATTTCACTTATCCTTTCTCACTAACATAGTCAGAAGAGCATCCCTGGGGAATGTGGCCCTTTCTGCTTTCTGCATTTCCCTTGGAAGACATTATTCCAGCCCACACACCCACAGGAATGCTTTCAGTTTATGTGGGATGTTTGGATCTCATTAGCCTATTGTGAGATCTGTCACACAAAACAGTATTTGGGGGGAAGATATGAAAACTTAATATAACATTTTGAATTAGACAAAAAAGAAGGAGAAGTTACTGAAGCATATATTACAACCTATCGTGTTTGTTCATTCTTAACGAAAAGAGGTTTGTGTGGTTATTTATTTATTTATTTATTTATTTATTGAGATAGAGTCTCCCTTTGTCACCTCCGGTAGAGTGCCATAGCGTCACAGTAACCTCAAACTCCTGGGCTTAACCAATTCTCTTGACTCAGCCTCCCAAGTAGCTGGGACTACAGGTGCCCACCACAATGCCTGGCTATTTTTTTGTTCTTGTAGTTGTCGTTGTTGTTTGGTAGGTCCAGGCTAGATTCGAACCCCTCAGCTCCAGTGTATGTGGTTGGCGCCCTAGCCTCTAATCTACAGGCACCAAGCCTGTGCAGTCTTATAGATGATTCTGCCCCACATATGCTGAGTACCTCATCCACTTACTTTTCTCATCTTTGTTCAGGTCATTAACAAAAACATCTTGCTATGACATTTAATATTCACACAATTCTATTGGTACGTGGAAAATAGAGGGGCTTTGACTGACTTAATTCTGCAGGACCAGATCCCGTCCTCAGCCCTCGGACACGACATTAACATGTGCATTAGTCTGGACAGGGAGGACAAGCAAAGCCTAAGTGGATGTAGTGCTGCAAGTTCCAAGTTCCAAGTTCACTAAAATGTATTGAATTCTTTGCGCCTGACTCTGTTCTGCATTTACGTGTACATGCCTTGAGTCAGGTAGACTTGACTGTACAAAGCAGGTGCTATTCTTATTGTTATTTTACAGATGAGGAAATGGAAGAACAGAGAAATATCTCACCCAAGGTCACACAGTCCTCAATGGCAGAGCTGGGATTGGAACCCACTGTCCTCATTCTTAACAAGTACCCTTGGAGCCAGGCAAGGTAGCTCATGCCTGTAATCGTACCACTCTGGGAGGATCCCTTGAGCTCAGGAGTTTGAGACTTGCCTGAGCAAGAGGGAGACCCCATCACTACTAAAAATAGAAAAATTCTGTAGCCCGAGCTACTCAGGAGGCTGAAGTAAGAGGATTGATTGAATCAATCAATTACTTGATTGCTGTGAGTATATTGATGCCACAGCATTCTAGCCAGGGCCACAGGGTAAGACTCTGTCTCAAAAAAAAAGAAAAAACAAGTAGACCTCGCATCACAGCAGAATGAACTACAAAACTGCTGGATTCTCTCCTCAGTGATGGATTCACCAAGGCCGGGCTGTGTATGTCAGGAACTAGCTTGCCCAGAGGACTCTGTTAAGCAGCCAACACTGGAAAGTACTTCTAACTATAAAGGATTTCTAGGACTGAATCCTTGCTATTATTATTCCCCTCTGTGTTCAGGGAATGCCCACTACCCGGTGGTTCAGGATACAAAAGGAGACTCGCACTGAGTGGTGGCAAAATGAAGTCATGGATTTCAGGACCTCAGGCCTTCCCCTTCTCTGTGGGACAGATTACAAACCACTTTTCAGTAAGACTGACAGTGTTACCATTGCCCTGAGTATGAAAGATATCTTTATTCTACCCTGGGCATCAATAACTCTTTCTGCCAATTCTAAATAAACATTGTACAAACTATTAAGTCGGTAGTCATCAATCTGATTTTAAATTTGGGTTGGAGACCTTCCAGGTTCATCTGGACACATGGCCAATTCCTCACCATTTCCACTTGCAAGTACTTTGGGCGCAGCTCCTAACCCCCAGTATAGGGTAAGACCATTCTCTCTTGTCCTGTTATCAAGAGGAGCTGCATTCAGTGAGAAATTTTATAAAACTTCCCTTTACATTGGGCCAAACACCAGAAGATGCCAAATAATTATCATGGACCCAAGGACCCAAGGAGGGAGAGAAATAGGAAGAAAAAGACTGTCTCGGAAATCGCAGTAGGCTCACAGAGCATTTGTGGATATTATAGCTGACTAAGAAAGCCAGGGAACCCACGGGTATGCTTGTTTGTAATTCTATGGAGAGACTAGTTTGCCCTGTGAACAAAGTTGAGTATCCACTAGTGATCACCTTAACTCATCAGCAGACTTAACCAACTGCCCACCACCTATGGGGCTGTGTTATTTTCTCCTTATCATCAGGTTTATCACAGATTTCATTAAGGTCTACAGAGGTTATATTTTTCTTCTGGTGCTTTTAAAAACATTTTTAAGAGGGAAATTATTTACCAAAGGCATGTCTATGAACTTGAAGACTCATTAAGGTCTCAAGATTTACTCCTCATAATTAGGTGTCTGTTGTTGAGTTCTCTTTCAATGTACTGGAAGTTGTAACTAATATAATTAGATTTGAACAGGATTTCACATTATCAAAACACTAATTTCAAAATAAAAGTGAGACTGTTTTAGTGACTAATAAGCTAACTCCAAACCACTATATCTTATCTGAAGTGCATTTTCTAACTTTGAAAATTTTTCACTCTACCTGAAATGTTTACATCATAGCTAGTTGTTTGTTGATTTCCCTTCCCTCGACTACTAATTAGTTGGTGACCAAATGCTACCTCCAATGTAGATTCCACTGAGGTCACCAGGCAGCTTCACTAAGTGCCATTAGTTAGGCAGGCGTTGTCAAAACTTTAGCTTGTATCAGAATCGCCTGAAGACTTGCTAACCAGCAGATTACAGGGGCCTCATTGCCAGTATCTAATTCAGTAATTTCATCTGTGGCCCCAAACATTGGGTTTCTAACAAGTTTCCAGGTTGATGCTGCTGCTTCTGGGAACACTCTTTGAGAATCACTGCTCCACACAAATGGGCCTTCTAGAAACTTCACCAACATAGCAGATCCCTAAACTTTGGAGGCGTTTACTTACCATCGATCTTACAGCACAGTGATTTTCACCCTGTGTGCCGTGACACACTGGTGCGCTGTAAGAAGATCTTAGCTGTAAGAAGATCTTAGGTGAGTCGTGAAAATTTTTAAAGATCATTAATTAAATTATTTTTGAAAGAAGGTCTGAGCACAGTAAATATACTCTTTCTTTCTTGATCAACATAATTTAAGTGCACTGTGTTAGTAAGTATAGTTCAAATGTGCCGGGAGATAAAGCAGGTTGAAAAACACTGCTCTAAAACAATGTATCTTACTATGTCATGCATTGTTCTAGAGCAGTGTTTTTCAACCTGTTTTATCTCCGGGCACACTTGAACTATAGTTACTAAGTCATTTAAATAACATAATAAACTAGTTACATATCTTAAAAATAGTAAGATACATTTTTACTAAGTATGAATGTAAAGTGGAGTCAAAATGTTAAACAGTTGGGAGGCACCTGTGGCTCAGTGAGTAAGGCGCCAGCCCCATATACCAAGGGTGGCGGGTTCAAACCCGCCCCAGCCAAACTTCAACAAAAAATAGCGGGCATTGTGGTGGGCACCTGTAGTCCCAGCCATTCAGGAGGCTGAGGCAAGAGAATCACCTAAGCCCAGGAGTTGGGGTTTGCTGTGAGCTGTTATGCCACAGCTCTCTCCTGAGGGCAGTAAAGTGAGACTGTGTTTCTACAAAAAAATATATATATATTTTAAACAGTTAACAGGTAGCTCTGCACTTACGCTGTGTTGATGAAATGACCTCGCTGGCTAGGCACTCCTGGGTCTGTCTAGCTGTACCTGCCCAGCCTCCCAAAAGTCCTGCTGTATTAACTGCTGTTTGGGTCTGGTGCCACCTGTTGGTGACTTCCTCTACTACTTTATTATTCCATAGATTTGCAGATAATTCTGGGTCGTATGATTGCTGGGAGAGCTGGAAAATGTAGTTAAACTGTGTCAAGGAAAAAGAGAAAATTACAGTCATCTCTGTATCCTGTATTTTGATATTAGGCAAATAATCTACCTTTATTCTTCATAGGTTAAAAACACTTCTATGTAGGTAATATTTTTGAATTTATACTTTAAGACAGAATGCAATGCAGGTAACTTCGATTAGAAAACCCCAAACTACAATACACCATTTGATTTAACTAGAGAAAATGAAAATTTTCACTGAGACAATATTTGTATCAAGTTGTGCTACAACTCAGAAATCTTTTCAGAAAAATCCAGTCATACTTTTCTAAGTGAATAATTTGGGTTCTGTTGAATTCTTTCTGCTGTTTAGGGGATTCACCAAAAGAGCAAAAGCAAGAACAACAAAACAGGTACCAAAGACGCAGGAAGTGTAAAGCCTATAGAAAGGTCCACAGACACCTACATGGAAGGTGCTAAGATTTTCTGAAACTGGTTTTGCCAACCTTAGCTGATCCACCATCTTCAAGGTCTAAAGGAGAACTTGAGGACTAACAAAAGGCAGAAAAGAGAGTTGGCAGCATAAAGGGTTGTGAAAAGTTCACTGGTGTGCCGGGATGCACGCCTTCTCCCTGTCCCAGGGGAAAACAAGGAGAGCTGTGGTCTCACCGGCTCCACCTGCTTCCCTGTCACCCTGTGGAGAGACACGAGCCTCCTTACCGCTGAGGGACTGGAGGAACACATATCTGACTCAGGCCTGAGTAACTGAAATAGAAAAGGCAGAGGCCCCTGGTGCCCCGCTGATGGCCAGGCAAAAGAGAGGAAGCATCAACAGTTTGTATTTCCTGTGTGCCCTGTGGGGAAAGCCCATAGAGAATCACCTCGAACACGGAGCTCCAGAGTTGTCATCTCCAACAAGTGTCCAGGCAATGCTGACACTGCTGCTGCTCCTGGGGGACCCTGCTTGGAGCATCCTAAGGTCACCTCCCCCACAACCCTCTTGCAGTATAAGTCTGGTGATAATATACTCCTGGTAATGTGAGCATCAGCCACACATCGCTTTTTAAAGCTGGGCACAGGGGAGAAATGCTGTTCAGTTTTGTCAGCGTATCGCTTGCTATCATTACATCTCTTGCGAACTGCTACACAATTTCAACATCGCCATTGTTAAACCAAGGCATTTTCCTGAAAGCTTTGTTAAAATAAGATTTCTGTTCTTACCTTCTCGATCTATTTCTCACTGTGAGGGGTTGAAAACTTACTGAAACCTCGTTCACAAACCTGAACATACCCTATACTGTGAAAGGTGTTTTACAGAACACAAATTTCTGCCGGGGCCGGTGCGTGCAATACTGGAATTGTCGGGCAGAGGGCGCTGTGCTGCGTTTCCTGCTGTTTGCTGTCTAGTGAGTTTTTGAGTGGTTTCTGTTAAGGTTTTATAAAGTGGGAAAAAAGTTGATGATCCCCTTACACTTCACTTCTCCTTAAAACATTACCGAGATTTAGAAATTTCAATCTCGGAGCCTCCATTGGCCCGTCCTTGTCAGCTCTGCTGATATTTTTGAGGACCATTTGTTTTGAATGGTGTGTTCCAGCCATTTCATCAAATTGCGCCATAGATATAAGAAGTCCCAATTTCAAGGTGTTTCAGGCCAGTTTTACAATTGAAGATTGATTTGCTATGACTATTTTGTACCGAAGTTATTCTCTTCCACTTGGAAGACGTAGGAAATTTAAACACATTAAGCTACTTTTCTGCACCAGTCTATGTTTTTCATGTGACCATATTAAATACTGAGGTTACTCGTGGAATATTTATTAAATCACAAAATTCTATTTCCAAATGATTATATACATTGATTACACATAGTTATTCTTATTAACATTACAATAATTCAATAATGATCACAATTTTCAAAATGTCTCTCACAGAAATTTTGATAAAAGTCAAAGTAAAACTAAAATCTTCTCAATTCAAGATTGATTGATTTAAAATAGAACCTAAGTTAAGGCATCTGTTTATTCTTTGGCCACATTGAGATTTCCCTATTATTTTACTTGGAATAATATGTACACTTGATCTAAGCCAAAAGGGTGAGAAGAAATGGCAATAATGTATAAATACAGTTTGACAATTAGCAAAGTGCAAGAAGAAGTATGTAATTGTTAGTTAACTCTTACAGACCCCTATGAGGAAAATTATGTAATGACTGACCTGTAAGAAGAGAAGAAATGAGGTTTATAAAGAAAACATTTTTCTCTAAAATGTTTTTAAACATTTTGATGCTGTCTGGAGCATCAAAATGCACTTTAAGTATTTGCTCTCTGACAGCTGAAGTTATGGGATCTTAATCTTTAAAGTGGAAGGGAAGTCAGGGAAAATCTATTTGATTCTTTCATCAGGAATTGCATTTGACAACAAGTAGCAGAGACCTGGGAAATAATGGCTTAATCACAGAGACCTTGATTTTCCAAACATAAACATGTGTAAGAGATACCCAAAGGTAAGCTGTCACTGACTGGGCTGGGGTCTGCCCATCTCTCAAGACTTTGCTTCAAGGTTGCATAATGGCTTTGACACTCTTCCTGTTACATATAAATTCCAGGGAGCAAAGAAGAGAAAATGAAGGGAAAGACAAAGAGATAACTCTTGTATCAGGAAGGTAAAAAGCCAGGTTGGAAAGGCAGCTTTAAGCTGGGCACAGTGGCAACCCTAGTAGAATGAGTCTGTTAATAAAGAAAGGAGAGAATGGTCATTTTCTTCTTCCACCTGTCACAGGTTCTTCTACACTCTCTTCTTCATGAAGATGTGGGCAACTAGGACCCAGAGAGAGTAAGCAATTTCACCCATGTCTCAAAGGTGGCGGCTGAAGCCAGACCTTTATGTCAAATAACACACACCTTCTTGCTTTTGACGGAATTGTGCATTGGACTCTGCTTGCTTGTTGGTGGAGTGGAGTCTTCTGAAGTTCTAAAGATTTTACATTAGCAAGGACATAATATAAAGAATCATGGATTAAGAACTTGGCACATCAGTTCACCTCTAATAAAGTCATAATGATTGATTTTCTTATGGAAATAATGCAAAGAAAAATAAAAACACAATTCCTAACATAGAAATGTGAAGTGATACTATAACTATAAAAACATTAAAATTTATTTTGGGAGACTATTTCTTCAAAGTGAGTATAGGAACAGTTTTCTCATACAAAGTTAACTTACTTCTGTAAAACCTCCCTCGCCCAGACTGAGGGAGCCCTCAATTTTCTACAGAGCATGATTAAGGGTAACAGTCATCATGGCAGTTGCAACCCTCTTGGCATCAACAAATCAAGGCTGCTCTAACAGGGGCTTCAGTAGATTATCTCCCATTGCTCCAACAACAAAAGGAAACAAGTTAGAAATAGGAAATGTTGACTCTCTCTCACAGATATCATTTAGCCATTCAAATACTTGCTAAATGTATACACTCAAGCATACAAAACTACATGCAGTTATTATTCATAGCTGCAGTAATCCAAGAAGACAATGTTACCTACCACTACCTCTAACCTGTACTACGAAGACATCATAGGCAGGAGCCCAAAAAGAAATGTTCTAAAAATTGTACAATATTAAAAGTATCTCTTGGGTGGCACCTGTGGCTCAGTGAGTAGGGCACCAGCCCCATTTACTGAGGGTGGCAGGTTTGAACCCAGCCCCGGTCAAACTACAACAAAAAATAGCCGGGCGTTGTGGTGGGGGCCTATAGTCCCAGTTACTGGGGAGGCTGAGGCAAGAAATTGCTTAAGCCCAGGAGTCGCAGGTTGCTATGAGCTGTGACGCCACAGCACTCTACCAAGGGCGATAAAGTGAGACTCTGTCTCTACAAAAAAAAAAGAAGAAGAAATTCAGTTTTGTGTGATTCATTTCTGATTGCAGTGGGAAAAACTACAGATGACCACAAGTGAAAGGAGGAAAATATGCTGCTCTGTCACATTCCACGTAATCGCAATCACCTGTGTGGTGTGGTCCTTGTACGTATTGATAGACCGGACAGCAGAGGAAATCAAGCAAGGCAATGACAACGGTAAGACTTCTTCTTTTTCTCTCTCTCTTGGACTCCTTTTTTTTTTTTTTTTGCCATGGTGAGGTATCACCTTACCCCAATTAGAATGGCATTTATCAAGAAGTTCAAAATCAATAGATGCTGGTATGGATATGGAGAGAAAGGAATGTCTCTACCCTACTGGTGAGACTAGGACAGCGCTTAGGAAAAACAGTATGGTGATTCCATGAAGAACTACAAATTCACTCAACCCCGCAATCCCAAAGAAAAAGAGGTACCTTTGGTACCTGCCCAAAGAAAAAGAGGACTTTTCATCATAAAGATACCAGCCCTCGAATGTTTATCGAAGTATAATTCTTCAATGATATTGAAGAATTGGTAATTCAGTATCAATTGAGGATTCTGATGATGATACCCAGAAGTGAATAAGGAAGCTATTTTCCCCATTTTAGGTCTTCAAGCAACACACTAGCAAAAACTAGTACTTGTCATTGGTCACTAGGAAGAACTATGTGGGGAACTGAGCTGAGATGTGAGATTTACCAACTCCATAGAAAATTTAACAGAGAGTAGCATACAGGTGGCACAACCTACTGCAGGCTTTTCAGGAGCTGAGTAAGGATGAGCTATGGCCTGAAGTGATAAGTCAGACAGTTAAAAAATGCAAGTGTTTTTCATTATATTTTATTTGCCCCAGTAATTTCTTCCTTTAAGGCAGTGGTTCTCAACCTTCCTAATGCCACGGCCCTTTAATACAGTTTGACCCACAGGTTGAGAACTGCTGCTTTAAGGCATAGGTAATGGTATCACATTGGGGAAGTTACAAAATCAACACGGATGAAGCATGGACAGCATGACATGGTCGTGGAGAATGTGTGATAGCTGCTTAGTACTATGTAATTTGACAGAGTGGGCTGGCACTCCAGTTTGAAATTTTAGTCATGCAAGGTTTGATTGTGAAGGATGGTGTCAAGTCTACAAAAAAAGATGTTCCAAAATCAGTGAGGTATATTCTGACATTTAAAGTGGATAGATCATTTAAAATAGAAGCAAAAATAGGAAGCAGGACAGCTATTAAAAATTATTTTCACATCTGAAGGTTCCTAGTTCTGCTTATCATCGGGCTCTCCGGGCTGTAGCATGCTGTAAAACACTGGAAGACAGCCCAACACCCCTAGGAAATAACATTAAACCACTGACAGCTTTGGAAAGAAAACTGTTTTTTGTTTGTTTTGTTTTGTTTTGTTGTTTGAGACATCATAGCTCACAGCAACCTCCAACTCTTGGGCTCAAGCTCTCCTCTTTCCTCAATTTTTCCATTTTTAGTAGAGATAAAACTGTTCTCTAACTCCTGATCTCAAGCAATCCACCTGTCCCGGCTTCCCTGAGTGCTAGGGTTACAGGCGCGAGCCACCACATATGGCTTAAGATTTGAAATGTTAGGAAAATGTTTGAACATCTCATTGCATCTCATCCCCCTCCCCAAAAAACTAAAATTAAAGATAGGAAAAGACGGGAGGACATGAGGTAAAAAGAAGGAAAAGAATTAAAAACACAGAAAGATTTGTTCTTTCTGTATTTCTTTGTGTGGATTCAAAAATGCAGAAGGGGAGGGTGTTGCCTTCTCACACTTGGCCACCAGGTGGCAGCAATACACACAGCACTGTGAGCCCTGGGTCTGGGCCTCCTAGAGGCAGAACGCGGCTGAATGAGCCGGAAGGACTCTTGGTGAGGGGCTGAAAGCGCTGAGACTGAATTTACTTTAAAAGTAGTTGAAAAAAAATTGCATAGCATAAAAGCCAACAATTTTAAATCCATCTTGAATATCTTCAAAAACTATTTGAGGAAGAAATTGTACCTTTTCAATCAGAATTGGGGTTGAATATAAAGTAGCAAAATCTTTTAAACTGTTATGACAATACTAGAGGTAAAAAAAAAATTCTTCATATATTTTTAAAGATTGCTCTTTTATATTAAATATGCATGATGCCCCAGATAGCTCTTTCACCTCACTACCTTTTTTCTCTTGATGACAAAAAAGCAAAATAAAAATTAAAAAAAAAAAAAACAAGAATGTAAGTTACTTGAAGCTTTTACATTCTAAATTCCTCTTGTTGTCAGTTCTAATTTGGGTAATAATTCTTCCTTCTGCCTTTATATAGTCTAAAAGAATGCTCCAGTATGCTATTTATGTGTTAAAAACAAAATACAAAAATATAGCGCAAAGAAACAATACCAATTTGTACTGTTCAAGACTCTGAGGATGTAAATATCAGAGCTGCCCAGGAGTGTTTAAATGTATACACAGCAAAGGTCCATAAGGAACTAGCATAAAAAGTTGAATTTGTTTTCTTGATTAACTCATGTGTGAGCTCCTAAACTCCTCCAGGGCAGGGTCTTGCCTCTTTATTCCGAAAGTGCTTAGTTATTAATAGAGGGTGAAAAATTTTGCCAACTGTGGCTGATTCCAGCAGGTAAGAACAAACCCGAACATGATAAATAAGCCCTGGCTTGAGCTGTCAGAGGCCAGGGGTCTCCTGCCTTCGCGGCTGGCTAGTTATCTTACATATAATGATTAATCACTCTGGAGCCCAGTTTCCTCATCTATAAAGTTTAGAAAATTGGACTGAGTAGCCTGTAAAGGTTCTTTCCAGGATTCATCTTTCAGACATCCCAAACTTGACTTACATCAAATACACTGAAATGTGTTTCTATAAATACCGAGCATATTTCATACGTGTTTACTCACAGTGAATATTACCACTACTAAAACAAGTTAAGAGAAAGGTTATAAATAAGCAAATAATTTTGTTGCTGCTGTTGCTTAATTTATCCAATGAGAAAGAAAGGAAGATAAAAGTAAAGAAGAAAACCAGCCCCACATACACAGATAACCTTCTTTATACAGACAGGCTTTGTAACTGCATAACCTAAGCATCCATCCAAAAACATTCCAACTTATCAGGGAGATGCTCTTTCTAAATATACACAACCACTACAGCTGTTAAATGAGGTAGGTTCTTTTCTGCTGTTTGATGATTTTAAAAGGCTTTTAGACACACTCCAGGGGTCTGCAATCTTATGATCTCCTACGTAAGAAATGCAGAGTACTGAGAAATCAAATTTAAAAGCTAGAAGAGAGCTTAGAGATCATTGTTTTAAAGATGAGGAAATAAGTAACTTGCCTGACCCCCACTTGTATTATAAAAACCCACCAGAGGTCCTTGGACTTGCCCAGTTTAACTTGAGAAAAGAGCAAAGTGAGATTTCATAGGTGACCTACCCTGTGCGCTCCCAGAGGAGAGGAATGGAGACCCTCTCCTATTTTCAAGGGAAGTGTATTTTCAAAGAAATAAAATTTCTGGAAAGTAAGTAAGCCTAAAAAAGGCTCCTGGACACACTCCATCTTACGACCACTGTCACTGCAGTCTGAAAGCTTGGCATAAATATTTTCTAATAAATGTAGTATACGTAGTTGCTGCTCGAGCACATAAGGACCTATTAGTTTCTTTCTGGTGGGATTTCTAAGCTGTTCTTCTGGTCGAGGGAATTACGACTGCAGGAGATACCCAGGGGCGGGTGATGAAGAAATGAAGTGCTAAGCAGCCTGGCTGGCAATGAACCAGACTTCTTCCCTCTTAAATTCTGGAAGATTTTGTGACCTGGAGTCAGGTGGGGGACCCACAGGATGAAGACACAAAGCTTTTCCTGGTAGACAGGTGTGAAAGCTCTGCTCTTGATGTAAAGCTGACTCAGCCAAAGGTGTCGGATTTAAATCACACAGATGATAACAAAAACAACTTACATTTATATAGCACTTCCTATGCATCAGGCTAATTCCTTTAATCCACACAAACAACCCTGTGAGGCAGACACTACTGTTTCCTCTCTCTTTAAATAGGGGCTTTGCTATATAACAAACCATTCCAAACTTAGTGACTTTAAACCACAAGCATTTATTTCACTCATGAGTATGTAAGTCAGTTGGGCATTTCTTCTGGCCTGGACCAGCTTCACTGATCTCTGCAAAGGTACTTCTGCGTCTGCAGACAGCTGGCCTGTCAGCCGACAGCTGTGTAAGGACAAGCTCCTTTATGTGTTCAGCGGTGGGAACCGGCCAGGAGAACAGGTGCCCCTGGGCGGTGCTTCTCGGCATTGGGCCTCACCCCCCTGTCTGCTTTAGGTGGCAATGGGAGTGTTTTTAAAAGTATCAAGATAGAGCAAAACCACTTTGTGTGAACATTTTTAAAGTTTCAGATTGTGTCGTGTTTGCTATTGTCCTGTCGGGCAAGGACAGCCATGTGGCCACAGCCAGAGCCATTAGAGTTGGGAGGCTGATCAACGGGCGCAATTACCGTAACCAGCTACCAGGGTTGCAGGTAACAGCCCCAGTGCTTCAAGGATATGAAATAGCCACTGCCTGCGTCAAGAGAGATAAAGGTAAAAAGGCAACATGAGCTGATTCTTAGGAATAAGGTGTTTAACTCTGAGGAACAAGTGAGAATTTGCACAGGAAAACTGCCTTTGAGAATCTATTAACCATGTAAGGGAAACCTTGTGTGGGTTTGGACTGCAGAGAAATTCAATAAAAATCTGAATCATTCTGAGAGGTGGGTATTTCTTAGTCAGAAAGGGGGGGCTTTCTGGAAGTGAGGGTGACCACGCAGAGGTTGTAACTGTGAGTGAAGGGTGAAGACTCAGTCTTTGCATGGCGCTGTCTGGAGACTGTGCTCCAGGCTCAGGCCGGGACATGCCTGTGGGGAGCCCCAGCTTGCTATGTCCTTTGACTCAACTCCCACAGAGAATAGCGTGGGGAAGAAAGATATGGAGGATTTCTACATGACAAACATTTTACACAAATTTTACTTTTTTTAGTCATTTTTACCTTTTCTTTCAGGTTCTTTATAGAGAGAGAGGGTGCCAAAAAATGTATGTACATTTTAAGAAAGGAAAAAACTGGCTGGGTGCAGTGGCTCCCGCCTGTAACCCTAGCACTCTGTGAGGCCGGCGGGTGGATTGCCTAAGCTCAGGGGTTGGAGACCAGCCTGATTCACAGCAAGAGCTCGTCTGTAAAAAGAACTGAGCATTGTGGCAGGCACCTGTGGTCCCAGCTACTTGGGAAGCTGATGCAAGAGGATCTCTTGAGCCCAGGAGTTTGAGGTTGCTGTGAGCTGTGACGCCAAGGCACTCTACCAAGGGTGACGAAAAGAAAGAAAAAGACTGTATTGAAATTGTAATACTCAATATATCCCAGTAACAAAAGATGAATACAAGTCATGTCGAGCACTTCTTATAATTGCAGAAGTCAAACACGTGACTTGAGCATCATAATTTCTTTTTTTTTTTTTTGAGACAGAGCCTCAAGCTGTCACCCTGGACAGAGTGCTGTGGCATCACAGCTCACAGCAACCTCCAATTCCTGGGCTCAAGCGATTCTCCTGCCTCTGCTTCCCAAGTAGCTGGGACTACAGGTGCCCAACACAACGCCTGGCTATGTTTTGGTTGCAGCCATCATTGTTGTTTGGTGGGCCCAGGCTGGATTCGAACCTGCCAGCTCAGGTGTACGTGGCTGGCACCTTAGCCCGTTGAGCCACAGGTGCAGAGCCAAGCATTACAATTTCAATACAGATTTCTTTTCTTTTCTTAAAATGTGTATCGAAGGTTTGGCGCACCCCCAACCCCCAGCCCCCTGCAGTTACTTTTACGTGGACATCACAGCTGCTCTCTCTGGCTTACAAAAGCATTCCTGTGGGAGTCTAGAATGAGCTGTGAAGTCCATCTGCTTTTCTCTGTCTAAAGTGTTTTCACTTGCTCTTTAAATATAAGTTCCCTTCCAAGTGCGGGCTGATTTCTGGAGTCCTGGTGGTGACCCTGTAGCATTTCCTTTCCTCCGACTCTAACACAGTGGTTCTCAACCTTCCTAATGCCGCAGTGTATCGTCATTGTTAAAAAAGGGTCGTGACCCACA
Source organism: Arctocebus calabarensis (assembly GCA_963573935.1). Lineage (NCBI taxonomy): Eukaryota > Metazoa > Chordata > Mammalia > Primates > Lorisidae > Arctocebus > Arctocebus calabarensis. The sequence goes on from CAUYON010119424.1 coordinate 20,154, forward strand.
GGTTGAGAACTGCTGCTCTATCATGTGAACTCTTCAATGTCATTCAAAGCAAAGACCGTACTAGCCCTCATCTTAAACCACAGTAATCATCATCACAACCCATGACCCACAGCAAACAATAATTGACATAACCCATGACCCAAAACAACATTTTTAATTTAAAAGCTAATCTCTTAAATCAATCTCCCTCAGCTACTTATATATATACACCTTCAGGTTAAAGCTACATTTACAAAACAACAAGAAAGAGAGACAGGAGGTGAAGGTTTTGCAGATCCTAAACCAGCCAGACCAGCGGTCATCTCGGCCCTCGCCTGACTGACCCCACCTTATTCTCACCGCATGTGCCTATAATGCCAAGCACAAAAGGCATCAGTGGAGATGGGTTCTTTTGCTTCAGAGAAAGGAAGATATGATGAAATTGCCTTGAGTTGGATTTTCCAAAATCCTTTTCCAAACTGGCCAAGAGAGACAACTTCATGCCCCTGGTATTTTGAAATGCAGGCTACAGCTTCACATATGTATTAGTGAAGGCAAGGAATTCCTCTGGTTATACAAAAGACCCCCAGAAAGCAAGATCGTGTGCCTTCCTGTCCCTCCCACTTCCCACCTTTGTTGTGTACATTTCTCCCTATTTGCAGAAGACAGCGGAGAAACTGACTAAGCTTGCCAAGTCTCAATAAAAAGAGGCAAACACATCTGCCCCATAAGAGCATTCTTGAAAAATCCATTTAGGCCCATTGTAGCAGCTCCTCTCAAGCTTTCCTTATAGTTTTCCAAACTAAAATTCTTATAACCACTCAATAATTGCTTTTATAGAAAACAAAAATCTTGTTCACTTAGTCAAAGGCAAAAGCGAGAGCGGGCTGCTTCTTAAAGAAGTTGGTTTTGAAGCTGTACCAGAGTGGCTCTCGTTTGTGGGCTCAGGAAGCTGCTCCTGACACTCGGAACCAAGTGTAGGGATTTTGTGGGAGCTCTGATTTTCAGGGATGTATTAAGGCTGGATAGATGGATCCAGACGTACTTTGTAATAGAAAGTGGAAGAATCGGACAGAGTCTCCCAGAAAGGACAGAGAGAATGACCAGTGGTGGTGACCGAGGTGGCCCAAGTCTCAGTATATCACGGTCTGGTCACTGCTTGTGGAGAGAGAGTTGGTGCATTAAGTGTATCTTTCAGATCGTCCACGATGAAAAACAGAGGTTTACTGACAGGAGAGAGGCCATAAAAAGCCAGTTGGCCTGCATCCTTGAAATATTACTGAACAAGGCACTACGGAAAACAAAGACCAGTCAGGCAAACTCTGTGCTTGTCAAGATTATCCTACAGCAAAGTGAAAAACGCTGATGTCAGAAAGTGAACTCACTGCCAATGGAGATGGAACACGGAACTGGAGGAGCAGGAAGGTTTATTTCCAGCTGCAAATTGCTTCTAATTGGGTTTGGTGGACAGGCAGGCATGCGGAAGGAGGGAGGCAAAATCCAGAGAGAAGAAATACTGAGTAGAAAGGCTCAGACATGAAAATGGAGAGCAGGGTAGCTTGATTTAACAGAGGGGAAAGTGGAATGTAATCCATGGGAATTTCCCTAATAATGGGAGGTAAATTACAATTTCTTCATCTCCAGCCTGCCTATGCTAAAAGGCTTTCTTTTTTTTCTTTTCTTCTGCAGTTTTTGGCTGGGGCTGGGTTTGTGCTTAAAGGCTTTCTAAACACATAAAAACTACTGCTCATATAATAGCTTACAGCAAAAATCCTCATAAATTCAGAGAATTCCGAGATGCCTCATTTGTATACTAAATCCTCCCTGAACATTTTCTAACAAAGAGGCATAAGTGATTGTCTTTCTATAGTGGGGATTCTGAACCCGATACTGGCACTGTGACCCGGACACGCAATTCTGTGCTGGACATCCTGTCCTATGCCTTCTATGATGGCCACCAGGAGCCCGGTCCTACCAACTCCAGACAGGCATGACAATAAACAATGTCTCTAGACATTGACAAATATCCTCTGGGGGGATAAAACTGCTCTTACTTGAGAACCTATGATCTACACTAAGCAAGTGTATCAGATGATTCTTCTTTGTTGTTGTTGTTGTTGTTGCAGTTTTTTGGCCGGGGCCGGGTTTGAACCCCCTCTGGTATATGGGGCCAGTGCCCTACTCAATTAGCCACAAGCACCGCCTCAGATGATTATTCTTGCATGTGTGGTAGATGGAGAGAACTAAAGTAAGAGCTTAAAAAATAAAAGATAGCCTTTGCACATTCCAAATGCAAGGAGTGTGCATAGAGCAGAATTCTGTCTTCAGCTGCCTTTGGCTGCCACTCTGTTACTCAGCACCCATGAATGAGACGAGTCATTTATAGTTGAGTGCTGCCACTTAGCTGCAGATATTAGCATCATTACCTTATTATTCTTCAAAACTCCTAAAATCATTTAGAACGATTTTGAGAAAGCAATTTATATGAAAATAACAAATTAATGGATATTTCTATGCAACTCGCATATCAAATTTCAGCACCATCAGAGGTTACTTGGTCAAGGATAGTTTGGCATTACTCAAAAGGCGGAGGAGAAGGAAGGAATGAAACACATGGTCGCTGGCTAACAGACACGAAAAAAATGCTCAACATCCCTAAGTATTAGAGAAATGCAAATCAAAACCACCCTGAGATATCATCTAACCCCCTCAAAAGTGGCCCACATTATAAAATCTCAAAACTGCAGATTCCGGCGTGGACGTGGAGGGAAGAGAACACTTTTATACTGCTGGTGGGACTGCAAACAGATACGACCTTTTTGGAAGGAAGTATGGAGAACTCTCAAGAACTCAAGCTACACTGTTGCAGCCCAAATGCCTATGGCTAGGAGTGAGATTTATAAGAAATACTCGTATAGCTCGATAATGGAACACCTGGGTGAAAAGGGTATGGAGAAGGATTTAGCTCTTCTAACAAGCATGAGAGCTTGCGAGATGAGAGCAGTGGTGAATTGGCAGTCTCTACACCTGTGGTGTTGAGAGGCACGAGATCAGCCTTATGTTAGGCTGGAGGAGAAGGCAGTTAGGAGCATGCGCATTCTATCACGTACCCGCTTACTCTGACTCTGTCTCCTCTCCTGCCTGCAGAACACCAACATGGCGTCTCTCTGCTGAAGATCACCAAGCTCCAATAAAGACTAATATCTATCGTAAGACTGCTTTACTCTCTCTAAGGCTCTCTCTCTCTCTCCTGCTGAAGTAGATAGCACTCAGGCACCTATGAGAAACTGAACCTGAGCAAGGTAACTTAGCAGTCCACATCCGGAACCTGGTTAAGAAGGGCCCCAGACCTGGCCAGTCTTGGGCGCTGACAAGTGGTGTCAGAAGTGACCTGTGACACTAGACCCCCCATTTGATCCTGCAATCCCATTACTAGGCATCTACCCAGAAGAATAAAAATCCTTTTACTATAAGGACCCTTACACTAGACTGTTTATTGCAGCTCAATTTACAATCGCCAAAATGTGGAAACAGGCTAAATGCCCACCAACACAGGAATAGATTAACAAGCTGTGGTATACGTACACCATGGAATACTATTCAGCCATTAAAAAGATGGAGACTTTACAGCCTTTGCATTAACCTGGATGGAAGTGGAACACATTGTTCTTAGTAAACTATCACAAGAATGGAGAAGCAAGAAGCCTATGTCCTCACTTCTCATAAGAAGACCGTAGATGACCTAGTACATGGTGGTGGGTAGGGAAGCGTTGCAGCCCATATACCCTATGGCTAAAGTGAGAGTTATAAGAAATACCTGCATAGCTCAGTAATGGAACACCTGGGTGAAAAGCGTGTGGAGAAGGATTTAGCTCTCCTAAGAAGCATGAGAGCTCACGAGATGAGAGCAGTGGTGAATTGGCAGTCTCTACACCTGTGGCGTTGAGTGGCATGAGATCAGCCTTATACTAGGCTGGAGGAGAAGGCAGTCGGAAGCATGCACATTCTATCACGGACTGGCTTACTCTGACTCTGTCTCCTCTCCTGCCTGCAGAACACCAGCACGGCGTCTCTCTGCTGAAGATCACCAAGCTCTACTAAAGACTAAGATCTATCTATTCTAAGAAGATTGTTTACTCTCTCTAAGACACTCTCTCTTTCTGACCAGTTAAAGTAGACAGCCCTCAGGCACCTAAGAGACCTGAGCAAGGTAACTTAATGTCTGCGTCGGGATCCTAGTTCAGCCAGGCCTGAAACCTGGTCAGTCCTGGGCCCTACCAAGTGGTGTTAGAAGTGGCTCAGTGCCTGTGGCTCAACAGACAAGGCGCCAGCCACGTACACCTGAGTTGGCGGGTTCGAATCCAGCCCCGGCCTGCCAAACAACAATGGTGGCTGCAACCAAAAAATGGCCGGGCGTTGTGGCAGGCACCTGTAGTCCCAGCTACTTGGGAGGCTGAGGCAGGAGACTCGCTTGAGCCCAGGAATTGGAGGTTGCTGTGATGCCATGGCACTCTATCCAGGGTGACAGCTTGAGACTCTGTCTCAAAAAAAAGAAGGGACATGTGACAGGGAAGGGGAGATCAGAGAGAGGGAAGGAGGGAGATGGGGAAAGAGAGAGCAGAAAGAGGAAAGGAAGGAGGGAGGTGGGGGAAGGGAAGAGCAGAGAGAGGGAAGAAGGGAGGGCCTGGGGGTCACGGTGTGTGCCTCACCTTTTAGGGGCAAGGCACAATTGTAAGAGGAACTTACCTAACAAATGCAACCAGTGTAACCTGGTTCTTTGTACCCTCAATGGATCCCCAACAAAAAAAAGAAAAAAAAGAAACACAGTCTCTAAAGATCTTCAGGTTCTGAATATTTAGTTCAATTCTTTTGCTGAAGCACAAGCAAAATCAAGAATAAAACAATGTATTTTTGTATCTATCTGATATTTTCTTTAAAAAAACTTGTTTTTTAAAAATGAAATTGAGTCTTCTGTCATCCACCCACCCCCCACAAGTAAAAAGAACATTGTTCTAAAAATAAATAAATATATGTAAGAATACCTAGAATATGTTTCACATATAGAATATATAAGTCATGCTGAAAAAGAAACAGTGGAATATTTACATGAGGAACTAATGCTGCCAAAGTAGTGCACTAATGGTCAAAATTATTTTTATTACTCTTAGGCATTATTATTGATTATTGTCTATAAGTGATTTGGAAAACTTATAAATAAATACAAAGCATTTTTGTGCCATGATTTTTTGTAATCATTTTTCTGTAATATACTTTTTTCCCCTTAAATTAAAATGTTTCTGCAGAGTATTAGAGCACTTAATAGAGGACCATGATTATCATTGGATAACATAAGTGTTATCCACAAACACAGCTGCTTGCAAATCTATCTATAAGCCAGGTAGTTTATTTCCATTGTTAAAATCCCTATTTTTAGAATCTAAGACGTTTTTAAGAGAAAAAGGTCATGGAAACATTTGTATGCAACCAATAAAAGCTGATTCTTCATAAATTTCTGATAAGGTCCATGTTTGTGCTCTAAAATTTCTAAAATCAAAAGTCGTTTTAGTGCCAATTTGTTTTATAAAACTAGCCTCTTCTGTTCAGTAAATATTAATAACTGGCTCTTTCCCTTTAAAGCATTTAACTCTATACTACACTAATTAAGTTTCCAAAGGAGTAACTTAGGTAGAGAGAGGCGCAAAACCTCAGTATTCTCCTAATTTTATTGCATTCACATTTTCTTCATTTTATTCCAAATGACAGCATTTCATTAGTTAACGGGATCCTGCAGTCAATTTGCAATATTTTGAAAAAGCATCTTCTTCCTCTGAGACTAGGTGGTAAAAAGATTTTGTCTCGTGTGCCAACTCCGGAGAATGAGTAAGGTGTTAGGAGCCACAGAGTTATCATACAGATTGGCAGGGGAGAACGCTGTGAGTAACTCAGGCAAGAATGCTGTGTTTGCCAACCCCTCTCTCCTCTCCTGGGGGTGACTATGCAGTGACGAATGTGGGTGCTTTAGTAGAGTACACAGCATGTGCTAGCTCAGACCTGCACTGGGGTGTGGGCTGTTTGGAATATACCTACGCAGGCAGGACTTTGATTAAAGTTTACTTAAAAAGGGGATTGGATGAGAGAATCAGGGTGCTGAGCATAACCATAAAGCAAATGAAGGTCCCCAGCCTTTATTGTGCAGCAAACTATAAGAATTTTCTTGGACATGGTTAAAAAGAAGTGGATGCTTTGGTTAAATAAAGTTTCCAAAAATATACCCTATGGACATGACCAATCTCTAAACACAGAAGTGCTCACAAACCCATCTCTTACTGCAAGAAATTCGAAAATCTGACCTAGGCACAGGCTTGCATTCACAGAACTAATCCCAATTTTTTTTTTAAATAATAGCCTTTATTTTCCAGAGCAGTTTTAGGTTTACAGAAAAATTGTGCAGACAGTCGACCCGGCCATCACTGACATCACGTACTTCCTCCCATGTCATTTCCTGTTACTAACATCCTGCCTCACTGCCTGCACTCCTTACGATCGATGAGCCAGTATTTGCACGTTATTATTAAAGTCTGTAGATTTCACTAGGGTTCACTCTTTGTGCTGCATGATGGGTCTTGATAAATGCACAGTGCCCTGAGTCCACCGGTACAAAATCATACAGAATAGTTGCACCACCTTAAAAATCCCATCATCTAGCCATTCACCCCTGTTGGCGACCACCAATTGTCTTACCTTTCTAGTCTTGCCTTTTCCAGAATGTCATACAGTTGGAATCATACAACATATGGCTTTTTCAGACCGGCTTCTTTCATCTGAAAATAGGCATTTAAGGTCCCTCTTTGTCCTTTTGTTGCTGGGTAACTCATTTCTTTTGATCACTCAGTAGGACTCCAGTGTATGGGTGCACCAGAGTTCATTCACCCATTAAAGAACACCTTGTATGTTCCAATTTGGGCCAATTATGAATAAAACTGCTATAAATATTCATGTGCAGGTTTTTCTGTGGACATACATTTTTAATCATTAGAATAAATACCTAGAAATGCATTGCTGTATCATTTGATAAGCCTGAGGTCACCTTTGTTAGAAACTATGAGACTATCTTTCAAAGTGGCTGTACCATTTTGCTTTTTCCACCAGCAACGAATGAGAATTCCTGCCTATGTTTATTTACTCCACGACAAAAGCAAATTTTAGATTTGATCACTGAGAGAAGCACAGGATTCATTTTCGACTGACAGTGCCAAACAGAGTGTGCCACAGCAGCAGCGTGAGAGGCTTTCTGGATTTCTCGCTATTCCTTTACAACCAGAGGACACTTTTCCTCCATATTTCAAAGGAAGAGTCAAAGTCAAAATATTTTAAAAAGAAAAAAGTTTACTTGCAAAGGTTCAAGGGAGTCAGGCTTCAGAAAGACTGGCTTACAAATGAAACATGTATTTGAAGAAAAATATGAAGGAAGTAACCATTATTATGAAGTGTTCATTAGTTTGTTCATGGTGGGAAAAAGCAAAATTTTATCTTAAGATCATCAAACTCAGAAAGGTTTGACATAATATAAGGTATGTAAAAATCAAGAATAAAAGTATCATTTCTGGGAGTCTGGGGATTGAAGAAATGCTCAAGGTTTTATTGGGTGCTAAAAATTGACAGGGTGACCCTGTTATTTTTGGTTAATTTGAGGGTTCAAAGTCCTTCATCATGATAGAAACAAGTCATAAGGTTGTGCTATTGCCACACAGTACAGGTGGGATATTTCTTAGATCTCTATTTACTGTTACAAGTAAATACAAACCCAGAGTGGAATCCTTAACTCTCATTTACTGTGGTTTCTATGCATTTTTACTACTCTTTCCTGGAGCACCAGACTGAGTGATACTCTTTACTTGACAACTTTTCACATAGATGAAGATTAATTCCCCTACACCATCCTGGTGTTAGTTGGATGTCCTTTTGACCATCACTTATCTAACACTCATAATAGTGTGGGGTCTAAATACTCACTGCTATAGTTATAGAAACTCCTGGAAATAATTTTTAAAATTGTTCCTTTGCCAACAAAAGCCTCGGTGCCTGTAGCGCTATGGTTAGCACTAGCCTGTAGCACTAGCCACGTGCACCGGGGCTGGTGGGTTCGAACCCAGCCGGGGCCTGCTAAGCAACAATGACAACAACAACAAAAATGTCCAGGAGTTGTGGGGGATGCCTGTAGTCCCAGCTACTTGGGAGGCTGAGGCAAGAGAATCACTTAAGCCCAAGCAAGAGTTTGAGGTTGCTGTGAGCTGTGACACCGAACACTCTACCAAGGGCAGCATAGTGAGACTCTGTCTCATAAAAAAAAAAAAAGCCTGTGACTAACAATGGTGACGGAAATTAAGGGAAAATATATATGTCTAAGAAGCTGATGGTTCTCAGTGACCAATATGATTTATGAAACAAATGACTAGAATCTTAAATCTTTTGCATATCCACGCTCAGGAATTCTCTTTATCTCTCTGGTGAATGTAGCAGTTTATTTTCCCTTCCCTTTTCCTTCATTCCTTTTCTCCTTTCTTCTCTCCTTCCTTCTTTCATCCTTTTCTTAATTTCAAAAAGGAATGAGGGTGAAGAGAAAGACCTACACGTACCAGCCCATACATGTACCATTTCGCCTTCTTAAAAGTATTTTAAATTCTGATTCTCACACTTAGTAGGTTCACTATCCTTCCTTAAAGAGTTAGCTATTCAGGATAAATGTCAGCGTTTCCAAATGTCCAAGTCTAAAGTAGTAGATGATACTTACAGAACGTTCTCGATGGTAGGAGAAATGAGATCATTACAGTGGCCAGAGAGAAAATTTACAGTCTTAACAATACATTTAGAATATTTGAAGGGCATTAAGCCAATTCTGGTTAAACCTTGTACTAGTTATTAGCAATGTATTCCTTATCAACATAACTTAGCAGGCAGGTATGTTAAAGGGACCGTAGGAAAAAAATGACCAAATCCACCAATAACTGTGATAATGTTCTTTCTCTCCTTTATATTTCAAAGGTGTCCTTGAATGGCCATTTTGGACAAAACTGGTTGTGGTGGCCATTGGCTTTACAGGAGGTCTTGTCTTCATGTACGTACAGTGCAAAGTCTACGTTCAGTTGTGGCGCAGGTTGAAGGCCTACAACCGTGTGATATTTGTACAAAATTGCCCAGACACTGCCAAAAAACTGGAGAAGAACTTCTCATGCAACATGAACACAGACATCAAGGACGCTGTGGTAGTGCCTGTATCACAAACAGGTACAAATTCACTGCCATCTGCGGAGGGCGGCCCCCCTGAAGTTGTATCAGTTTGAAGGAAGCAGATGGGAGTTTCTTCGCCGAAGAATATACCTTTCTAGCCCTCAGTCACTACACATGACAGAAGTGATCCTGAATTATTCACTTCCTTTAGCTCCTCCTTTCTCCTACTGAAGCATTTTTCCCGTACTTTGCTCAAAAAGGAAAGGAGAACACACCAGGATCCTATGAAGTAAAGCCTAAAGTGTGATATAGACAATTAAGAACCACTGGAGCGATGAGTGCTTTTAGGCATTGGTAAAAATTAACTGCACCTGTGATACTCTTCATAGTATCAGGGGAGAAGTTCAAGATTACAGACTTCAATTACAATGTGTTTTTCTTCTAGGGCCTTGTAATGTTACCTATCTCGTCTGGAAATCACAAACACATTTGGTTTTAAGCCTGAAATTGTCTGCATTATCTTTAAGTCACATGGGAAGTAAACTTGGAGGATGCGTATTTTGATATACTTGGACAGCTAACAGATTCTTATGGCTATAGTGGAGTCTAGTTATTTTGACAGATGCATGTCTTTAAAACATATGCAATACACGTTTGAAGATATTAATACTTGGGATTATTTAAATCATGAATGAAAGATCTTCAGAGAACTTTTGGGTTTAAGCTATCAGGTCTTTTGTTTTTGTCTGGCCTCTTAATATAGTGCTGTCCAACAGATACATAACACGAGCCACAAATGTGGGCCACATATGTAAATTTTTAATTTCCTGGTAGCCCCATTAGAAAAGCAAAAATGAAAGGTGAAACTAATTTTGATATTGTTTAACACTATACATATATTTTATTTCAACATGTCATCAATATAAAAATTTATTAAGATAGGTAGTTTACATGTTTTTTTTGAACCAAGTTTTCAATATCCAAAATTCACTTTGTATTTTACTCCACACCTCAATTTGAATTAATTTTATTGGATAGCACAGCCACCAAATTAGAGACTAAGCATTTGCTTCAATTAACAGCTGAATATATTAAAATAGCAGCTTTTTTTTTATTACAAAACTCCACAAATGTTATGATTTTACAAAGCACTAAATCAAATTAAGTGTCCTGGTTTGAAGAGTTAGATGTAGTTCATGTTTCTTTAAAGGGATTTCTCAAAAGCGTTAAGCATAGAAAGATAAAGCAATCAGCCTGTAGCAAACTTGTGAAATTAACTTGTTTGCTACTATAAAGCATTAATATAGGGAAATAAAAATTAAGTATTTTTTATTACTAAATAAAATGCATAAGTTTTTTTTAATCTACATGAGTTGTCAACTTACCAGCTAAGTATTTTATGACCAAGAATCTACACATTTTAAAAAGCTGACAAGATTTCCCTTGTTCAGTTGGGAAGCAAAAATATTCAACAGATTCTGTGTTAATATATTGTTTAGGTCTGACAAATGGTCATTGTGATCCTTGCATAGTCATGTAAAACTAAAGTGTGAGTGATACTGCAGTGAAGTAGATTAATGATTACAGACCTAGTAGACTGTCAAAGAAAGATGTCCTACATAAAAAGGTGACTTCTCGGCGGCTCCTGTGGCTCAGCGAGTAGGGCGCCGGCCCCATATACCGAAGGTGGTGGGTTCAAGCTCGGCCTCGGCCGAACTGCAAACAAACAAAAAAATAGCCGGGCGCTGTGGCGGGCGCCTGTAGTCCCAGCAACTCGGGAGGCTGAGGCAAGAGAATCGCTTAAGCCCAAGAGCTGGAGGTTGCTGGAGCAGTGTGACGCCATGGCACTCTACCCAGGGCGATAAAGTGAGACTCTGTCTCTACAAAAAAAAAAAAAAAAAAAAACTCCCCAGTGAAGACTATTCTGAAATGTGATTGTTCACCATGGACAGGGCCAGATTTAAAGATCAAGGTAATCTTCCGTGTAGTACTCCAAAAATGTATGCTTACAAAGGAAGATGATGCAGTAAGAAGCCATAAATAAGAAGACACTGAAGGAATTTGTCAAATGCTTCATTATAACACTGTTGATTAATGCTTAAAATTATGTGTGGCTATATTAAATTGTTTGGATTAATATCATATCCCTGTCACTGTGACTTTAAGAAATGTACTCTTAGTTTTAATATTTTATTTATAAGTTAGTGGGGGTTTGAGTGCTTATATGTTTTCTGTTTTTATCTTTAAGATAAGAGGTATGAATTCATATAAGAAATTATTACACTAATAGCTAATAATTATTCAATTTTATCTGCCAAAAACTGTTATAGTAGTTTCCATGAATCATTTCAAGCCATAGGTAGTAAGTGTTACAGCACTGATTCAATGTAAGGTGATTCTTTCAATAAGAAAATGCCAAGTCCCATACCAAACCCTCAACTCAACTGGAAGGTATGTAAGTTCAGCAATCATATAAGATTTCACAGGTAGAAAAGTGATCTACATAAATGTTGCCTGTGGAGACATGCTGTGGTCATCCCCATCACAATTCTGAGGTTAACCTCCAGAAAGAGAAGGGTAAGAAGGCTGAGATATTGAGGTTAGTAGAAAAGAAAATCAGAAGAAAATTGAGAATCTTAGGATATTCCTGAACTTCCTTAAGAATCCCAGTTTGTACACCGTGATTTGAATATTGATACAATTAAAATGAATCCTTACTTTATTTTAAGAAATTAAATTAGGAATGTTCTTTAATAACATTAGTCTTTAAAACATGATCTTTTGTATCTCAGGTTCTACTACACCTGTGAAGAACTTACACAAAACCCCCACACCAAAGACCTACAGAGTGTCTCAACTGAAGGGTACTCCCTAAACAGCACCATTGTCCTTTGATTTCTCAAAGGACACCAGTAAGAGATTTGAGGCACCAGTAAAGAGATTTCTGCAACAGATACAGGAATCTGAGCTAGGAGATGACACAAGAGGAATAAAGGTAGGTAAATCCAAACAAAATCGTGAGAGAAGTTACATACAAAAGTTGTCAAAAAAACTGAGTAGATTTGACCTGAAGTTAATAAATTTAATGAAGTTGTTTTAAATATAATTCAAATTTAACTCAAAAGACTGTAGTAAATAACAAAGTTTTAAATAGAAGTAAAGTTGAACTGGTAACAATCACAGGATTTTAAAAAAATGTTTAAAATTATGGAAAAAAAATTGTCCCTGGAGATTTTGGTGTAGACTAAAAAGTCCGCAAAAAAAAAAAAAAAAAAATAGATAATCAGTACCCAAATTTAAAATTAAAATTAATGTTGACTTCCCATAACACAAAGCATCAATTTAAATTTAAACATTTTTAAAAATCAGGGCCAAATCTAAGTAAAAATGAAAAATAAAACATAATCTCATGAACTTTAGTTATGGGTTTTCACATAAAAGTACACAATCTATGAATAGTAAAATACTTTTATGTTTGTCAGAAAAAGTCTATTCTTCCATATAGTGCAAATACAAAGTTGAGGCGCGCAAAGCTCCTCAGAGAAACTGTCCAGGAGAAACTGAGCTGTAGCCGTCACCTCTGTCCCCACCGCGCAAACTACACGTGGGAAATTCCTATTTGGCGCCTTAATACTAAACAGGTCCCGCCCAGGCGGCGGGACGGAGGCCGACAGGGGATAAACGCCTGCACCTGGCGGGCCGCGCAGCGCTGTGCAAACGCCCCCAGGGTCAGCCCGTGCGGGTCTCCGTCCCGCCCGCACGTGCACGTGACCTTCCCACAGCGCACCGCGAGGCAGCGGCGGCCGGACAGAAGCGCTGGTCCGCGACCCTGCTGCCCCAGGCGCGGAGAAGGCTACCGGACTTCCCCGGTTCAGGACACCAGGCGCTTACTTTGTGTTCATTCTGGGTTCTCATAGGCTCAAGAATAAAGTAGTTTCCAAGTTTCTCCCACTCACGACCAATTTCTATATCCTTGCAGTTTTTCAGCATAGTATAGAGTAAGTGTAAAATAACTTTTTTTTTTTTTTCAGCTTTTGGCTGGGGCTGGGTTTGAACCCACCACCTCCGGCATATGGGGCCGGAGCCCTATTTTGAGCTACAGGCGCCTCCCTCATTATTATTATTATTATTATTATTATGCCAGTGCTTCAAGAACAAAGCGTTTCAGGTCGCTTCATCTGGAAAATCCTACAAGGTGTAAATTCTGTAGCCGCATTCTTACAGGTCAATCCTGAAATGCTGAATTTGAAATGTTAAATAGCTTTATTTACGGGAGCACATACTCTAAGATAAATATTTAGACGATTGTACAGGACACAAAATCACAAGAATCAGAAATACTCTAAAATGGTAAAAATGACACTATCCACATGTTTAAGGGGATTGCCATTCCAATTTCTCATTGAACATATTTCATATAAAACACAATTTGGCTTAATCAAAATCCATAATCTACAGTGGATGTGTAGTTTAACGATTTTAGGATTTTCAGTCATACAGTCATGAAGTAACCTTAGGTTCTCCACCCTCTACCATACATATAAATTCAGAATGTACATATCTTACCATACATATAAATTCAGATATCACATAACTTAAGTGGACATTAAATAGTAATAAAATATTTTCCTAAAGTATGTACTCACATGAACTCAGAAATATTTATATTTACATAATTAAATATATTACATAATAAGGAAAGAAGTCAAATAAATAGCCAAAAATTTCAAATTACAAATTTCAAAATACATTTGCTATGCATGTGGGTAGTGTACTTAGTATAATACTAAGAATATATAATGACCTAAAATTAATTAAAACACAAAAGCAATCTAATTTTTAAAAATGTTTCACTCATAAGAATAGTTTCCCAAGGAGAGAACAAATAAAAACAATAGAGGGAAGGTTAATGCTGGGACCACATGTGTGGACCATATTGCAAGGACACAAGTCAAATCTTTCAAGTATAGAACACAAATGTCTTAACACTGTGAGTAAGTAAATGAGATGAAAGCTATGTTAATTAGTAGAATGTAAGCACTCCAATTTGTACAATTAATCAACACATTGAATCCCACAAAGGCATACATGTATTTATGATTCATATATATATGACTTAATTAAAAAAAAATAAAAGGTATCCCTAAAAGCTACAATAGGGCAAATAGAGAAGCTATTTTAGCCTGAATGAGCAAAGTATGAATTGCTAAGATTCAGGCTTGACAAACGTATATTCAGTTTGGTACTTACACATTTTAAGGTATGATATGTATTACTGGAGCCTTATATAATCCATCATTTTTTTTTATTACTGAAATGTGAAATTTGTGAAAATGTTTTCTTCAGCATGGTCTGTGAAATCGAAAAATAAAAAGTAGAGTAAATATTAATCAATTGGCCATAGACATGTTAAAAAGGGGACATATTTTGGAATACCTAACAAAAACAATGCAGACGTATAACTAAGCATATGGTAAGAGGACTATGACATACCACGAATAAAAATGAATGTAGAATATAAAAAGCAAAGATCACATATGTAGCTAGTTCTGTTCAGTATGCTTTTTTTTCATATTAAATATAAAGAGATCTATACATAGGCAGATAAGGACCTAGGTGATTGAAACTAAGAAAAATCTAATAATTATTTATATCTAAAAATCTATACTACCTCCAAACCTCTGCCTTTCGATACGCATCTCTGCCTTTTGAATACATTTGTAAATGCCCTGAAAAATCTGAAGTCATGCACATGTTTTGAAATCAATATGTAATTAAATAGGAAAAGTGATAGTATGTATAATTCTTTTAATTTGTAAGCTTTTGTACACTTTGAATATGTACAGTAAACATCTATAAAATCTGTAACTGAAAAGGCTTTTTAATATGCTTTTCATTAAATATATCACCAGTGGTTCCTTGGACTCTGTTCTTTTCAGGTTTCTGATCTCTTGTCTTCACAATCATCACCAATATCTTTGTCAGCTGCTGGGGACCTGAGTTCTCCTTAATTTAATTTTAGTTTGTTTCATACTTCCATTTTTGGATGACAGATGGCGCTGTATCATGGCTTTCTGATAGTTGCATAAGTTTTTAATACTGACACCTCACAAATGAATAACACATATTTTTATCTAAGAAAATGGAGTTATTCTTAGATCTCACATATTCCCTTCAAAGAAGGGATATTAAAGTATATCTTCAGAGGAAGAGTTTAAGAGACTGTATTGTTTTCTAGACTCAGGGTCTCTCCCACAGTCCCAAGTTCCAAGAATATGAAATACTAATTTAGTAAACAGTGATCCTAGAGGAAAATATTTCATTTGTGTGTAGATTTTGGTAGCAATATGCACAGAATGCACAGAAGAAATAGTAGAAGCAGTACTGGAAAACTTTAGGTAAAAATAAACCCAAAACATAAATGTAAAGTGAATGATTTCGATAAAATCAATCACTTAAAAAAATTTTTATAACCCAAGCAAATTTCCTAAGCCTAGCAATCTTCAAGCTGTTAGCAAATTTTTCCATAAGCCACTTAGTTTTAGGATATTTACAAGGGCTTATGGAGTTCAGAAGGAAGCCCCTGCTTCATGGTTTAATGAATGCATTTGTTACTTCCATATGGTCAACAAAAGATAAAAGAAAAAGAATGTAAACTTGGATATAACCCAATTTTGCATGGAAAATTCATATATCATTAATAAGATATTTCAAGTCAGATAAGCAAGAACTAAAGAATTTGTCTTTGGAAGAAAATAATGTTTTGGTAAGGAAGAGCTTGAAAAAATGTAGGAACATGTCAAAGTATACAGCAGTCAGCTGGAAGGAGCTGGTATTTGTGCATCAAAATACAGAGTCCAGGGGTGGTGCCTGTGGCTCAATGAGCAGGGCTCTGGCCCCATAAACCTCTCCTCAACCAAACTGCAACAAAAAAATAGCCAGGCGTTGTGGCGGGCACCTGTAGTCCCAGCTACTGGGAAGGCTGAGGCAAGAGAATTTCCTAAGCCCAAGAGCTCGAGGTTGCTGGGAGCTGTGACACCACAGTGCTCTACCAAGGGCAACACAACCATTGCACAAAAAAAAAAAAAAAAAAAACAAAAAAAAAAACAGATCCAGAAGAAATAACTCCCTTTTATGCTTGAGTGTAATGTTGCTGTGTTACAGAATTACATGGTTATGCTTTTGTAATAAAAGACTGGCACAAATTACCAGCTTATAAAAGAGGGCATTATTTGTGTCCTTATTTGTAATTTGCACTGTTTGCAAACTTGTATTTGTAATTCTGTAACATAATAACATGACACTCAAATGCAAAAGGGTATTCCTTCTACCAGATCCTGTAGAAAAAAGTACTGTTAGATTATATCCCAAAACATAGAATAAATGTCCACAGGTTCATAGTTACATAAGTAAATAATATAATAAATCAATAAAGGTGAAAAATAGGCAAATATCCCATGCAGAAGAATTGCAAATAATTTATGCATACATTCCTTCCTCAAGGAGTTAGAGCACATCTCCTCAATAAAATGTGGGCTGCTTGTGGTGACTTTTTTTTTTTTTTTTTGGTAGAGACAGAGTCTCACTTTATCACCCTGGGTAGAGTGCCCAGCTATTTTTCTGTTTTGCAGTTCCCGAGGCCCGCCACCTTCGGTATATGGGGCCAGTGCCCTACTCAATGAGCCACAGGAGCTGCCCGACTTCTTTCTTAAGAATATAGTATGTAGCCAGACATTGAGGTGGGTAACTGTATTCACAGCTACTTGGGAGTCTAAGGCAAGAGAATCGCTTAAGCCCAAGAGTTGGAGGTTGCTGTGAGCTGTGATGCCATAGCACTCTACCAAGGGTGACATGACTCTGCCTAAATATATATGTATATATTATGGAAGTGTGAGGAAAAGAGTACTTCAACAGTGGAGAACCCTGAGAATCATTATCTCAAGTTAGCCAACATCAACAATTATAGGTCATGTTGATATGTACCATTGATAGTATGTTGTAAAAATGCACTTTGTCTTTGTAAACCTTCTCTCCCAAATCCATAGTCTAATAATGAGAAAAATAATCAAATAGATTCCATTGAGAGATGTTTTATAAAATATTTGACCAGTAGTCCTCAAAAGGATCAAAGTTATGAAAAACAATAAAAACGTTAAAAAAAAAAAAAAAAGCTGTTACAGTCTATAGAAGCCTGAGGAGACATCACAAATAAATGACATGTGGTATTCTGAATGGGATCCTAGAACAGAAAAAGTGAGCTAGGGGAGCACTAGGGAAACCTGAATAAAGTACAGATTTTAGTGAATAATGACATTGCAATAGTGGTTCATTCACTGCAATAAATGCACCATACATACATAGAATGTTACCAATGGGGAAACTGGGTGTTGAACTTTTTGCAATATCTTCAATGGGAACTCCAAAGGAACAAAGGAACCCTTTATACTATCTTCACAGCTTTTCTGTAAATTCAGAACTGTTTATAAAACGTTTAATTTAACAATAGATAAAATTAGTAGTGGATATTAACCTAAGGAGTGAAATGGGAATCATGAGTCCAAACCAATATAAATGAATGAATGAATGAGGATGAAGGGAAAACAGCAAAATACCAAAAAAGGATTGAAGAATGAATGACAAAGGAGTAATAAAGTCATCAATTTATGCTTAAACAGTGATCAAAAATATTACAAATGATCTCCCTACAAAATTCTTCCATTAATTGTAAAGGAAAAATTTTAATCATGGAGAAAATTAAGCTTTTCTCTTAACCAAGTATGCAAAGTTAATATCACAAATATTGGTACAAACCAACATCATGTGCCTCTTGAAAACATGCTCTTCGAAGGACACAGCATTACTTCCACAGCATTCTTGTTAAAATGGGCAACATAAATCTATCTAAGAAGCAACATCAGAGAAACATGAATTGAAAGAAACTTATAAAATCAGTGTCTTTTACACCTCAAAAACATGGAAGTCTAGAATCACAAAAAGCACTGAGCAATTATTCCAGATGAAAGGTGTCTAACGAAACATGAAAATCAAATGTAACATGTGATCTTGAATCCTAATGGGGAGGGAGAAATAGCCATAAAGGACTTACGTGGGACAATTGACAAAACTTGAATATAGATTGTAAATTAAAGAATAGTAATTCAATAAATCTTAATTGCCTGAAATGTAGTCATGCAAGAGGATGTCAATGTTACTGAAAAGGCTATCTACAGTATTTAGGGAAAAAAGAACATGCTTTATCTAATTGTCAAATGATGTGGGAGGGAAATGTGTGTGGGGAGCCTGGGTCTATCCACATCTCTAAATACAGGCAAAGGTAAGAATGATAAATCTATTGTAGCAAAATGTAAACATTTTAAACAACATGTGAATGATGACTCTGGGTAAAGAGAATATAGGAGCCTCTTCTCCTAGTCTTGCAACATTTTTTAAGTTTAAATTCTTATTGTGGTAACAAAGTTTCAAAATATAATTTTGGGATGATTTACTATTTCATCAGTCCAGTAAAAATTGCTTCTTTATCAGAACATTTATAAAACTGAGTTTAAATTAACATGGGAAAATGTCTAAAAATAGTACTGGAATGAAATATTTGCAATATGTATAAATAACTAAGGTTGTTTCCTAGAATGTAGATAAAGGACTTCTACAAAAGAGCCAGAGTAATTCCTAACTCCCCCCTAATAAAGGAACATGAGTAATTTATAACCAACAAGTAATTCACAGAAGATAAAATAGAAATTTCAAAAAAAGTCAATGAAAATCTGCTTAACCTTATGGAGAAATAAGAAAAATTAAAATATACTGTATTTTAATGATTGAAATAACAATTTCAAAAATGTTGATTTATAGTCAAGGTCAAAGGAGTAGAAAATATGTGCTCTATACTAATTATGAGGGTGTCAATCAACACATCTTTTTTTCATTCATTTCTTTCTTTCTTTCTTTTTTTTTTGAGACAACATCTTACTCAGTCACCCTGGGTAGAGTGCCATGGCATCATCACAGTTCACAGCAACCTCAAACTCTTAGGCTTGATCCATCCTCTTGCCTCAGCCTCCAAAGTAGTAGGGATGACGTGTGTGTACCACTACACCTGGCTAGTTTCTGTCTATTTTTAGTAGAAACAGGGTCTTGCTCTTGCTCAGGCTGGTCTCGAACTTCTGAGCTCAATACATCCACCTGCCTCTTGCCTTCCAGAGTGCTAAATTTTTAACATTGCTTATAATGCCTATGATGATTCCTCAGCAAATATCTTCAGTAGGAACTCCGTCTGGAATTCTAGAATCAAAAAAACTACTGGAAGCAGATGATTACTTTTATTTTCCATATTTAAATTTATTTTATACATGCATTGAAAGATTCAATTTAATAAAATCATAAACATTGAAAGGGAATACTCCAGAAATGTGGAAATAAAGCCAAAATCAATGATAAACTAAGTTACCACAGTCATTAACTGGTATGGCTGAATAATTCCAATTATGTCTGATGAGATATTTACAAAATGAATGGGTACTACAGATAGTTAGAATGTTTTGGAATGTTCAGAGAGGATAACATGTTCCTGATTCTCAACTGAAAAAAAATGAACAAGTTTTATTTTATTTATAATTTTTTATTGTCTTCATTACCTCAATCATTGACAGATATTTGAAAAATGCTTTGAAGAGTCATTATCTTATTCATGGTTTTCTTACTCTAAACATAGATATCTATCCCAGGTGTTTGATGTCAGAGCTCTTAGCTGGACCCATCTATCTACCAACTGTATCACCAGGATTCTGGCCAGGACAGGAATAGAGACTGGCATGTCTTTTAAAGCCATAGAAATATATTGGAGATTGTCATGTGCCTCTGACTGTCATGAATCAGGAATAGATGCTATGATTATTTTTCATGTGGTTAGAAATATTTGGAATGATTTTGAGTTAGAATTTAAAAAAAAATCCCTGTTCTACAAGTCTATGCAAATTGAACAATAATGATCATTCTACAGACATTATTTACATTGGCATCTAAAATGGGTAGATTTTTCCCTTGACTCCATCATAGTATATATTTCAAACATCCTTATGGACTTTCATGCTGCTAAATTTGGCAAACACTTCTTATTACTCATCTTATTTAACCACTCCACATTCAAGTGTTTCTGAGGCTCCTCCCTTTTCAAACAGCTTCTTCTCTGTTTCTTAGCCTTGGTTTTCCTTGTTACTCATTGAACTTATGAGTAGTGTTAGTCTAGTCTATTGTTTACTTCCTCTGCTTACACCCCCAAGACATTGGAATCCTTTGCCATGGTGATAACCTTTTTACGAATCCATTCATATGTGTGGAAAGATGGCTGCAATACCTCTATTCCCTGTATGCAATCCATTGGGTGGTTCCCTCCCGCACTGACCCTAGACCCAGCCATGTTCACTGGTTGGCCAATGGGATAATAGCTAATGTGACACAACCATGCAGACAAATAGTACTTGCACATTAGGTCCTGCATTCTCTTGCTCCTTTTGAACTCTGTGGCTCTTTGAAGGAAACTTAGTGACAAAACACATACCTCTAAATCATCCTTGCTGTCAGCTAAGCTGCCACTAATCAAAATGAGATCATCCTAAATCATCTAGGCACAGATCAGAAGAACTACTAAGCTAACCTACAGAACCATTAGAAATAGTAAATGTTTTATTCACTAATTTGGAGGGGTAATTTGATATGTAACTCAGCTATCGGTTATATAGGAACCTAGAAACAGGGTTCTGCTCTAACCAAATTAAAATATGGTACTGACTTGGAAATGGATCAGCAGACACAAACTGCTATCAGGAACTGTCAGGAAAAACTGGAAAAGCGAGCAAATCTGTGGGTGGAGGCTGGAAAATGGAACATTGGTAAAAAACAATCAATGGAGATAAATTGACAGATCTACCTATGATTTTGTGGACCCAGGAAAGGTGATTTCCAGGTAGAATTTTTAAAGTGTCGATTGGTTTCTTTTATTTTTAGTTACCTATGGTAAGGTACAACAAAAGAAACAGATAAGATGAAGACATACATGCTCAGTGTATTAGAAAAATGTAAAGGAACCCAGAGGCACCAGAATGAGCTTGGTTGGAAAATAAAGCTATTTCTCATGCACTATTTCAAGCAAGCACAAATAATTAAAATAATGAATTGTTATTGTTTTAAACCTTGTGGCATGGAGAACTCTAGTTTCTAAATCATGGCTTTAAATGCAAAGATACAAAGGGCAGGCAAATAAATCCAGGTTGTTTTTTTTTCTATTTTCTTTTATCTCTATCCTGCATTTCTTTTGAGCTACACACACACTTAACTGATAGCTAACTTGAAACCCACAAGAATTCTGAAAGATTTCTTCCATACATCGAAAGCCAGAAACTGAATTCTTTTCTTCCCCCCCCCCCCTTCTTGAAAGCTACACCTGCTCCACTGTTTGAATCTCAGTAAAGGCATTGCATGGCCTTCATGTGAGCAGCTTGGGTCAAACACCTAAGTTATACTTCATATTTCTTGATAACTTTCTTCCTCCACCAACTTTTCCTCTGTTAAATTCCATCTACCTTGAAAAATATAACTCTAATATGTGTGCTTTTCCTCACAAAAATAATTCAGACAACTATCATCTCTTTCCAGGACCACTTAAAAAACTACCAGATAATGGAGCAGGAAAACCCTTTCCCATACTAATCGATTGTATTCCTCCTATTCTTTCCTCTTCATTTTCCCCCATTTGAGGAAAATTCTGCTCATGAATCCCTGGGGTTTTTGGTACGGCTAAATGCCACAAAGCCCTCTATGTCTTCCCAGCTTCTCTTTCCAAAACCCCACACTCTAGACAGCATAGAAGAAGATTTTAGAGTAAAGCAAAATACCCTAGAGAAGAACATTAAGTAACTTCATCCACCAAACCAGAAAGGGAGTTTCCTGGGCTGAATGCAGAAATATAGGGGAGAAAAAAAAAAAAAAGACACCGTATGCATGGGAAAGCAGAAAGGATCTGGGCTCACTTGTTTTATCTGTTCACAGAGACAAGGCAACATCTACCAGAGAGAAAGGCTCTGTGGTGAGTGGAGCTGAGAATTTTGGGACAGTGTTGCTAGCTCTAGGGACCACTGGACCAGGAGGATGCCTTAATAGGCACATACAGGATGCCTACAAATTATGCCAATATCAGGGCACTTGCACATATGATTAACAGAAACAAAACAAAAGCAGTTCCCCTGCTTGAGAAGACACCTCTGAGCACACAAGACCTCTGAATTTCTTCTTATTTATATAGACCAGTTAATGCCCATGGGCATGAGAGTGCCCTGAACAAAATAAGCATCTGTTACACACACTGGGAAGAACACTTTAAGAGGGTGTGGGCTGCGCCTGTGGCTCAAAGAAGTAGGGCGCCAGACCTATATACCGGAAGTGGTGGGTTCAAACCCAGCCTCGGCCAAAAAAAAAAGAGGGCTTACATTCTCATCTATTTTTGTTCTCTTAATAGAACACAAAGTATCTGAGACCAGAGACCAATCTGAGAAATGTGTCTGCAAGTGATTCCAAGTGATTACTTTTCCCCCACAATTCATGGATATGGAGTCGTTACACACCTCAGACTTGTCCGTGGTCATATTATTACTTATTTAACCACGTCCCTGAACACATATACTCACCAAAAATCCTATAAACAGTTATCTGGTGGAAAAATTGAACCAAACTGTGTGGTGACATATGTAAGCTTGTCTCTAAGCTAGATGGCCAGAAAAAAAGGATAGGGGGCATTTTCCAATGGCATCTCAGAAGAACACACAGTAAGAGACCTTCAAATAGCTTTCCTTAGAATCCTCGCCTAGGACACTCCTGTAAGAGGCACAGGCACAAAGAAGGTGCTATTTTGCACCATTAACACACAGGCTTCCAGAAGACCCAGATCAAACAATTCTGGGGCTGGCAACTTGTCCCTATCCTGCACCATTCCCTTCCAGAAATGACAGGATTTAGGCCGGCATGGAGGGGCGACTGCTCATGGTGAGATCCTGGAAGCTAATTTGCATTACATAACGATGAAAAATTCCTAATTTTCCTTGGACTGTTTCCACCAGAAGCTCCCTGTATGCTGCCACAGTGTCTAGCTGAATGTGCAGCAAAGCCCCCCAGAGGACGGATTCCCTTAGTTTCTGGTCGCTCACAGGGGAATTGGCTAAGAATCTGCATTTCTAACAAGGCCTCTCTGCCAGGGAGCAGAGGACAGAGCCCCAGGGAAACAGAAGCTCCAGGGGCGCAGTGCTCAGAGGCTGAGGTGAGACTTCTTTGGGATGGCTCACCTCACCTCCAGCTAGTCAATCTGCCCAAACTACCTTCGTGCAGCTGCTCTCTTTCCAAAATTAGGGCCTGTTATTTGACTCTAATTCTACTTTGGTAAGCCGTACAGCATATTTTCAAGTCCTAACAAACATGCCAGTCCCATGTTAGGAGAAAACAGAAAGGGGGGACTCGCATGTTGTTTGGCTGCCGCCTGTCAGCGCGATAACGGTAACAAATCAGTAAAAGACACTTGTGGACTGTGAGCTCCAGCCAAGGGAGGAGCTGAGGGAGAGAATGACAGGCCAACGGCCCTCCCTTCACCCCTGCCCCCAAGCCCTTGAGATTTCTGGAAGGTGCCAAACAGGCGCAAACGCAAAGCAAGCTCTGCAATGCTGTATGAAGAGTGCACAGGTTGGGGAAGCTCTCTCCTGACGCGAAGCCAGACCCTGCAGTGCATCGAGAGCACGCATGCTCCAAGAAACCCTTATCCTTGATGGAGTAGACCCCTGCAGCGCAGTAGGAAGAGTGTGCATGTTCCAGGAGGCCGCCCTACCTCTGGACTATGAGCTGCTCTCCATTCACCTCTGCCCATCTCCCTTTCCAGCTGATTGACTTTAGACGTAGTCTGAGGGATAAAGACCTGCAAAATGGTGGCCCTGGGAGACCAGTATCTGCAGGCAAGTGTAGCTTAAACTTCTGTATTGCTGGGACATAAACTAGGCACCTGTCCCTGTCCCTTAGGGACAGTTTAGAACAGGGACGAGTGCTAACAGTGGGCTGAAGTCAGATGAGCGTATCATTTCTGACATCAGAGCTTTCTTAGACTGTGATGCGCGTGTCACTCTGAATTCTTCAAAGCTCTTCATCTCTTGTAGCCTTTGGATGTCATTTAGAGGCCTGCAACCGACTTCTTTGCCTCTTACGCTTTTTGAGTCGTGGGTTATAGGTGTCAGTTCTTAAACTTTATACATCTACAGCTACACTTTTGCTGCTTCTGAACTTCAGTATCTCATAGGTAGGAAATCAATACCAGAACAGAAAGAGGGCCTGGTTACTCTATGATCCTGTTGAGGAGAGAAGATGCAATTCAGAACCAGAGGTTTGAAGCAGGAATGGAGAAGCAGAGAGCTGATGTGTGCCCACTGGCCTTTCCCCTAGTCTGCCTGTAAGTCCCCACCTGCGTTCCCACTGTCTTCTCAGGCTAAGCACCACATTTCCCACATAAGGTCATGTTTAAACCTTCTTGTTTCAAGCTGGTCATGTTACAAACACATCTTTAGCAGCCTACTTGAGACCCCCAGCTACATAAGACTTCTCTGGGCAGCAGAGATCTGGGATAACACAGCAAAGCTCTTATTTCCCACATCTGTTCAGTTCTTGCTAAGGCATAGCGTTTTTCATATTCAGACATTACAGAGACCATCCATAAATTCACCCCTCTACTAGGGATCCAGACTTGAACCACATAGTTTCATCAGACCGAATGGCTGGCAGAGGGAAGCTAACACACAGCTGAAACCTGGTCAGAGCCCCCCTCCCACCTCTCCTTTCAGCATATGTACTAGCCCCTGAAAATACCACCCTTCTTCCCCCTTTATCGGTCTCCCAGGACTCATATAATTGATGCAGCTGAACGAGTCCCACCTTCTCTGTTCAAACTCCTGCAGTGGCTTCTTAATTGAGCTCAGAGCAGAAGCCACAGTGCTCAGCTGTGCTCTGCACACTGAATGACCCCCTGCACTGCAGCCATGCTGGTCCCCATGCCATTTCCCTGACATATGAGCTCCCTAGTAAGACTTTTGCCCTCTGCCTAGGACATCCCCCACCCAACTCCTGTTGATTAACTCTTTCACTTCCATGAAATCTTTCCTCTCTTCAACTGAGTCTTGTCCCAACCACCCTGTTTACTTTTGACACCGGTGGCATCAAATGCTCTCTATTCATCTTACCTTTATGCACTTTTCTTTTTGTTCACTGTACTTACCAGGTTCTTACCTACTATCTAATTTAAAAGACATAATGTATAAATGTATGATAGTATAAATTCTCATCATAAACTCCATCACAGCAAGTAGCTTTATTTTGCACAATCATGTACCCAATGACCAAAGGAGAGTTCTTCATATACAGTGTGAATTTACTAAGTATTTATTAAATAAATAAATTAATGAATAGTTACATCTCTGGATTAAAAAACTTAAGATGAGATGACAGTTTAGGAACTATGACTTGAGTAGAAGAAATTGACTGCAAAAGAGAAAAGTAGCATAACCATATCTTAGGCTCAGAGACAATTTTACCGAACTCCCTCTGGGTTGTGGAAAAAAGAGGATAATGTCATCACAAGGAAGACTCTGTAGGGAATCAACAAGTGTGTGCAGGCTTGGGAAAATACAGCTTGGGATTAGGAAGGTGCACTGTTACTGGTGCTTTCTATGTTCTGCCATATTAAACCATCTCACACCAAGATCACCAAAGTTGTTTTCCTGGGAAAAAATGTGTACACATTTGGGCATAGGATTGTTTTCTCTGGAAGGCCTCAATTTCACAATTGGTAACCTCAGTTTGAATATTTTAGTATCTCCATATCTGAATCACATAGCCTGTCCTCAGAAGTCCACTGCTGTCCCACAGCCAACAAGGGCTTCTAGGGATTAGCTGCCCAGAATGAGCAACCAGACTGGCAGGAGTCTTAGTTCCCTTTTTGAGATTAAGACAAAGCCAGAAGCCTTGGTTCTGTTCATGTGATCTCAGAGAAGCCTCTTATGTGAGAAATGATTTTTAATTGCTTGAACATGTGAAATATGTTTACCATTAGAACTAACCAATTCATTTTTCCATAGATAGATTTAAAAAAGAAAGAACAAGTATATATCTACCTCAGCATTGTTTGCGATAGTGAAAAGATTAGAAATTATTTAATTATCTATAAGTAGATTTCTAATAATATAATAAGTTATATGTGACACTAGATAACATAGAAATGATAACAGAATGAAAGATCTGTAATGGTGACATAGGCCAACGATGTGGTATTTTACAAAGTAAGAACAATTTTAAATTTCAAAAATAATCTAAAATCAACTTATGCATTTTTTCAAGGGCTTAGGGTTACATTCGTAGAGGCATCCACCCTTTTGTAGGTGCTGATCAATTCAAATCAAGGATCACATCCTTTAAGTAAAATGAAGGACTCTCATTAAAAACTGTATACAGTCCTATCCTAGATTAATGTTTGCGGCAACTACCTTCCTATCTTTTTAAAATCCTGTTCCACCTACCACCCCTGTGCACCTATGCTGAGATGCTGAGTTGCTGAGTATATTCTGTCCCCTCTCCCCACCCCACCGAACCCAATTCAGCACCTCTTCCCCAGCAGCTCCCTGGGCTTTTGGAAAGCAGTTTGCTTCTCCCCCACCGCACTCCCGGTTCTGAATGCTAGATGGCGCTGTAACCCGACTGGAAAAGACTGTCCCAAGAAAGACTCAAATGGGAATGAAAATCAATTTTAAAATGCCATTTCCAAAACACTTGGAATTCAGTCCTCTCCTTCAAGGACGGTATATTGGTGCCCTTGTTCATAGGCAGGCGTGGATTCATTTGCCAAGACGGGATGGTAGGCTGACCACAGGGAAGACCTCACCTTGGGATCCTGAATTGTTCTGCCCTAACTATCACCATTTCCCCAGACCCAGGATCTCACTCAGCAATCACACACTTGGGGGAATAAACTCCATACATTACAAGTCTTCTATAAAAAACTTTTCAGGTTGGAATCTATAAACTCAAAGGGGCATCTCCTAGGAAAGGTTTGCTAAATGAATGCTGGGCAATGCATTTTTGCATTGAAAAAAAAGTAGACTGAACACAAGAATGATCAGATGGAAAAATGTTCTCTCAAATTTTAACTAACCTGAGTTTAGCTGTTTTTAAATGGGGAAAAAAATCTGTCACAAGTGGTTGTTTTGGGGAGACCTTTCTACTACTGGTCTCAGCAAAGACCCTGATCTAGATTTTTTCTAGTTAATTATTTCAGAAAAACTATAAATATGAATGATGAATTAAGAGAAAAACGATTTAGATTTGTGTTTCATCTAAATGTACATAGGAATAATTTATTCAAACAAATTGGAACATTCTAAATAGGATAAAGTTGAAGCATTAAAAATAATGTTCTGCAACTCTTGGCTAGAATATATTTGGGGAAAATGTAGCTAAATACCTATCTTAGATCATTTATAAAAATAAATCTCAGTGGTCTAAAATCAGCAAAAGGTAATATGTAAAAAAAAAAAAAAAAAGCAAAAAGACAAGCCACAGGTTTGGTGGAGATATTTGCAACATCTATAACTAGGTTCTATAAAGGACATCAATAAATCCTTAAGAGAAAAGGCTAATAAATCAACAGAAAAAAAGAACAAATTATATGAAAAGTGACAGCAACATGAAATAGATTTTAACACATTTACCAGCAATTTGTATTTCCATGTTGCTGTTTTAAGACAATGTACCCAAGCATAAATTACTGCCCAGTGGCCACAAGTAGACATTTTCTAGAGGTTATGGTCACAAGGAAGCTGAAATTCTAAAAATGAATGTTAATGGGCAATAGAAAATCATTTTATTTTTAAATATTTAATTTATTGTGTGATTGTGAAGAAGTGTTGTGATCTAGTATCTTTTGTGACAACCTGGGTGGAACTAGAGAACATTTTTCTAAGTGAAGTATCAGAAGAATAGAGAAATAAACACCACCTCTACTCAATACTAAGTTGGAGTTAGTTGAACAACACCTAAGTGTACCTATGGAAGTAAAACTCAAGGAAAATCAAGTGAGTGGAGGTTGGGGGGAAGGGGATGGATAAATTCACACCTAATGAATGCAATACTTACTCTATCTGAGTGAAGGGCATTCTTATAACTTTGTACAAAATCCGTACAAAAATAAATTATGTAAGCAAAATGTGTGTGTCCCCTAATAGTCTGAAATTAAAACAAAATTCTTAGCAAAAACACTGTGGAGAAATTAAGTATGACAGATAAATAAGAAACATTTTGTTACCTTTATCTGCAGGGAATTGGAATCAGTCACAAGTTATAACTATTGGAACATTTGTGAAGTGAATATTTTGAAAAATGTTGCAGAATATTCAGAACACATAGAGGAATACAGATAGAAAAATATGAGAACTGCAATCCTTCTATTACTCAGTAAAGATGGAAATGCATTTTTTTCTAACACAGAATAGTTTTATGTTCACCCTCATCAAATAACTTTTCACCAAACAGTTAATGAACAAACGTGAGGGTCACCATTTCATTAGTTGCCAGTGATTCTGTCATCTCTCTGTCCCACGCATAGACGTGCCTACTTACCTACTAATGTGCACTTAGGCTTCCAGATAGACTTAACCCCACATGAAGCCCACTCTTGGCAGCTGGCCAGGGTAAGAATAGAGCCTGAAGTGGTATGTCTTGTGTGTCTTTTATGTCTTTTAGAGCCACTGAAATATGTCAGAGGTTACCATGTGCTCCCTCAGGATAGCTGGGGGTTAAGAATGGAGCAGGAGAATGTTCCATCATGGTAAGAGTTTGTTGTTATTGCTGCTGCTTTTTAACTGGATCTGAGTTGCAAATGATTTTCACTGTTACAGCTCAGGGGACAGTGTGGTGTTAGACAGTATTTTCCTATGATCACTGAGTCTTCTCTTTCCAGCTTGCTCTTAGGAGATTCTTCCTGTTCTTATCCCTCTAGCTAAAGATTCTTGCTTAGGTCTCTGCAGAATTTTGTGCTATGAAACCCAAGGGATGCGTGTCACTGTTCCTCTGGCTTAGCCAGGCAGCAGCCCTTTGCCCTCCAAGAAGCGTCCCATTCTTCTGCCCACACTGCTGCAGGCTCCTGGTCCTTCAGACCTCTTTAGCTAGGCCTTTCAGCCTCTTTTTTCTGCACTTCTCAAGGCTCTGCCGTTTTTAAAATACGTACTGAATGAAGTCATACTCCCCTTTGAGTTCATCATTCACTCCTTGTCAAACCCCAGCTTCTTTTTCCTTCCCTACTGCAAACCTTTCTCTATCTGAGTCCCCCTCTGAGCCCATTAAGAACTCTAACTCTGTAATATTAGGGAAGGCTTCTTGTGGGCATATTGAGGTTAATTAGCAGGAACCACATGTACGTATGTATGTAAGAACCAGAAAATGAATTAGCCACCATGAGCTCAAGGGAGGGGTAGGAGGCAGGCAGCGGGAAAATAGCAGATGGAATAATCCACCTCTGGAGCCCCCCTGAGTACCCCCTCCAGGACTGGGCGCAGGCGCAGAGGAGACCTCTGCATTGCACCAAGGGGACTGCGACTGCGCAGGCTCCACCAGGGCTGCTCTCTGCACTAAGGGAGAGGGTGTTAGGGCCAGGGTTGAAAGGGTGGGGGGAGAGTACTCTCCTCTCTGCTCCCCTTGGCAACTCTCTCTTTCTGGATGCCTGGTGTGAGCTTTGCTGAAGGGGAGGGGAACATACAGGAAAATAGCTCTACAGGCCAAATTTCCTCAGACAGATGCAATTAGAACATCCTGGATTATGCCTGACTGAGTTTGACACCCGCCCACAGTATACCTTCCTCCCCTGCCCCCTCACCCCAAGTCCATGTCCCAGTGACACACTCAGTCAGGGCCTCTGGTGATCTCAGAAGATTATATATAGATGACCAGGTGCAGATATTGGAATTTTTTTTTGATGCTGTTCTTGTCATTCAGACTTCCAGAATCTTCTTGTCCCTCACCTTTAAATATCCCCTTATGGCCAAGCACAGTGGCTAACACGGATAATCCTACCATTCTGGGAGAGGGAAGTGGGAGGATCCCTTGACCACAGAAATTGGAAGGCAACCTGAACAAATACAAGACCCCAGCTCTATTAAAAATAGAAAAATTGCCAGGCAGGGAGGTGGGTGCCTGTAGTCCCAGCTCCTTGGAAGGCTGAGGCAGGAGGAGTTTAAACCCAGGAGTTTGAGTTTGCTGTGAGCTAGGCTGATGTCCTACCTGTGGCTCTAGCATGGGCAAAAGACTGAGACTGTATCTCAATAAATAAATAAGTAAATAAAATATATTTTTAAATCCCCTTATCAAAAGAGGCTGCTTCCCTTGCTTTCTGTGCATGTCCAGGTCCAATTTTTACCGCCTGTGACTCTAATCCATATCCCTTCCCAGTTTGTTTAGTTAGGGTACCCACTGAATAGAAATGCGGTTTGGCTATGACAAAGTCTTTGGCAGTCACAAAGTCTGTCTCTGTTGGTGGCACATTAAAAACACCCTGTGGCATAATTAGGGAAGGACAAAGAGAGAGAAAAGGGGCTTCTGGGAGGCTGGCAAGGTGTTGCTGCTTTTTTTTTTTTTTCCTGAAGCTGAGTGTTAAGTACCCGGGTATGTTCACCTTGTGAAAATGTAGTATGCCCTTACACTGCAATCTTCTATAGTTTTCTGAAAACCAAAAAGAAAATCAATAAATATAAAAGTAAAGTAAACCAAAAAAAGAAACAAAATTAGTTAGGAACCATGAGCTTAAACACACACACACACACACCCCCTCACCGTCATCATCATATAATCCCAACATCACACCATCACCCTCTACTGGTCAGCCCCAAATATATGAAAGAAACCAAGGAGAAGGGAAGATCCTCAGTGCTGCATCAAGAAACTGCTTGGCTGACAAAGCCCCTCCCAGTCCGAGAACTCACTCTACAGCCCCATCCCACCTGCGATGACCGTATCCCCTTCCTGGTCTTTATCGCCAGGTTCAGTACCGGATACTATATATCTTTTTTTTGAGGCTCAAGCTGTCACCCTGGATAGAGTGCTCTGGCATCACAGCTCACAGCAACCTCCGATTCCTGGGCTCAAGCAAGTCTCCTGCCTCCGCCTCCCAAGTAGCTGGGACTACAAGTGGCCGCCACAACGCCCAGCTATTTTTTGGTTGCAGCCGTCATTGTTGTTTGGCGGGCGGGGCTGGATTCGAACCTGCCAGGTCAGGTGTACGTGGCTGGCGCCTTAGAGGCTTGAGCCACAGGCGCTGAGCCATATCTATTTTTCTTTTCAGACGGGCATAATTTAAAACATTCTGGTTTCTACCTGGTCCCTTCATGCAATACTGTATCTTTTTGGTTCATCAGAGACCCCAGATGGGCAAGGCTTCTAGAGATCAAATGCCCTGAATGAGAGTTGGGGTTAACAGCAGCAAAACTCACATTCTGCACCCAAAATCTTCACACTGGAGGTCATGCTTTGTTTTTCAGATTCCCTGGAGCTACTCTTTAAGTCTTTTAGTTATTACTGTGGAAATCAGCCTCCTAGTCATTCCAAACATCATAACCCCAGTCAGGGTTTGTTGCGTCTCTGTTTATTGTCTTTGCTCATGAGCACTCATCCCAAGTTCCTATTTCTTCATGTGTTGAACAATTTTGAACGATGTCCTGGACATTGTGAGTGACACATGGTAAACAATCTTGATTATGGTACGTTCTTCTGTTGTGATATGTTCTGTGTCCTTGTATGTGTCTAGACTCAAAAATAGAAGCAGTTAAGTTGGATGAACAGAATCTTCAAACTGTTTCCACTGCAGCTAGTGGGAACTGAAGTCTGTTTCAGTCTCAGATGGGTTACTTGGAACCTGTCCTGTGTGTGTTTCAAGGGCTGCCAAGGAGTTGGGCAGAGTATACAAAAACCCATAGTCCCTTCTATGACTCTCTCCTCAGTCCCTTCTATGACTCTCTCCTGAGGTTGAACCCTCCCCTTATTTTTTAGGTCTTTGGAATTTAAGCAGCCCTTCATGGAGGGAACTTGGGACTTCCCTCAGGCTAAAAATCATAAAACAATGGGAAACTCACCCAGAGCCATAACCCAAAAAGCAAGCATCTGCTTGCTTCTGTTCTTCAGAGATTTCAGAGAGTTGCTTTTATATTTTGACCTATATTTCTATTTAAATTATGCATATAACTTTCAAATAATGTGTATTTTAAAACATTTCAAATATTTATTTTAACATAAGTATTATTACATCAGTAATATAATATTAATAATGTGCACATTAATATATAATAGTACACAAATATACAATTAATATAAAATACCTATAATGTTCATATTTAAACATATAAATATTTTAAACTCAATCTATTTATTTAGTTTGTGTTACCTGCAAGAAGGTTGCCCCAAAAGGAGACACTTGGCCATGGCCTGAAGCAATACCCCAAGTTCACTGACTTGAAACCCACATGGAGAAGTCCATCTACTGCTCCAGAGCTCCACACACAATTAATTATGTTCAAAAGGGAAAGAAGAGGGATGTACATGTGAGGACCGCCCTTTGCACTGAAATGGCAGGAAATTGAGTTTCCCCGCACCCTGGACATTGGTGCTTGGTGTGGCGAGAGGGTTTGCAGGACATCGCCAAGTCCGGTAAGACCTAAATAGTCCCTCCCCATGTGCCCACCCACAAGGAGGGCATAGGAGGAATGAATTCCCTGAGAGGCCCAAGAATCAGGTGACATTCCAGGGCAGAGCACCCCACAGGGGCAGCCTCCCATGCCAGCCCGTGTGCCCACGACTGGACACCCACATTCATGAGACTGCCCAACCTCCTCGAGAGCACAAAACATTTTTCTTTGTTTTAATAAACAAACAAAACAGCACATCCTCCACGTGATACTCCAGGCTTCAGGCAGAACCCCCTTCAGGGCGTTGAGGACCTGGATGAAAGAGAGCCACAGACAGGAAACACAGCTCTGTTTTTCTTTGACCCTCCCCCTTAGTGACCACTGTTCTTTCCATTTAGCCTTCCTAAAGCATCTGGGCTCTCCAAGTGTTGACCTCAGCCCTCAGGAAAATGCAGCATCAATTTGATTCAAGGATTCAGTTGTGGAAAATGTTTCTTTTCTTTTTCTCATTTCATTTAATATGATGTTTTTTTTTCCATGATACCTTATGCTCTGATGATGTTTCATTCTCTCTTTCATTAAACATCCTTCATCATAATGCATAATGTGTTTTCCATTCAGCTGGCACTGACCCTAAGGATGCCTTGGATCATAGCTGCCCCCTGTAGCCAACGGACACAATAAGACAGGTAAGAGGTGGGAAGGACATAGCAGTGCACAGTTGAAGTCGTGTTCATTTTTGATCAAGCAGTGACTAGACATGGAGACAGAGATCGGTGAGCTGTGCAGTTTTATGTCATCAAGGGGCAAGAGGTGGTCTGACAGTGGTCACCATGAGAGGACAGTGCACCAACACATGTGCATGCCCGGGAGGTGTCCTAAGAGCACACAGGACCATCTGATACCCAATGCTGCTTTAAGACACATTGTAACAAGTTCCCTAAAGTGGCAACATCAAAGCTACTCTAATTCTTTACACGAAACCATGAATTAAGATTTGAGGATCTGGGGCATACACATTATTAAGTAATAGTGTCTCGGTTTAGAAGCCTGAACAGAGCAATATATCTGGCAAGATAGACAGTAGCTTATAGTGTTCATAACATATTTCTATTTTACTGTCACTAAAGTCATCCCTAAAATCATGAGGAACTTCAGATGTCATCTCAGTCAACATTTTATACCTTGATTGCTCAATATCTGTATCAGGATCCCCCAACACCTGTGTCCAACCCTAAAACCCCAGAGTTTTACATAGCCAGAGTTGCTGGGAGTTGAGCAGGGCAATTTTTACAAAGTCCTATTACTAAACAGCTCAGTGCCTACAGTGATAGATAAACCAGGAAAAATGCATCTGAGAGGCAACACTTCTCATATTTTTCAGATCTGGGCAAAGCTTCCTAAGATACATCTGTTCACCTATTTTCTTTCTTTCTTTCTTTTCTTTTCTTTTTTTTTTTTTTGTAGGGGAGGGCAAATGGTTCCAGTCACTGTTTTCTTTACATTCAGATTTTGTTCCGTAAGGCAAAAATGCACACTAGGATATCCTGGCTGGCTTGGCATTAACCCCTAGGGGGACAGAGTGGCTCTCCCCGGCTGGATCAGTACAGGCTTCAGAGTCGTGATGGGCTCTGGGGTGCAGGATAGAAGAGTTGTACCAGGTCTCATGACTGGACTGGGTCAATGTTCCCTATGGTAACTCATATTCCAAAATGCTATAATTCTAACTCAGTGAGTTTGGGAGTAGGTAAGCCATGCTAGAAGAGTTAAGCCTAATTTGGGCCTGAAAAATGGGGTTTATTTAGGAGAGGACAGAGTAGGCATTCTAAGCGAGAAAAATAATGTTAATATAGTGATAATAGTTTGGTAAATTAATTTCAGTCCAATAAACATTCTTTGACCATCGCATATGTGCCAGATGCATATATTTATGAGTTTGTCACCCATCAGGCAGTAAGTCAAGTGCAATAGGAACTGTCTGCAGATAGTTCCTGCAGTTATAGTTAGATACTATAACTATTTACAGAACTTGGTGGTCCAATGATTGCTCACTGCCTCCCATGTCAGGTCCTGTGCGCACAGGGATCAAAGATGAAGATGGTTTTTGAAGTCAAGCTCATAGTCTAGCAGTGCCATAGTTTGAATGCTCCCTCCCAAACTCATGTTGAAATATACATCTGTTTTCCTAATTCAGTCTTTATGAAGCTATTACTCACCTTCAAGGCCCTAACTCTTTGCCAAATCCCAGGCTTCTTTCACCCTGCTTCTTAAGCCATAAAATACAAAGGTTAACTCCAGACCTAAATCAAGGAAATCTTCACTCTACTAAAGTAACAGCTTCACATAATTAAGGTTGTAGAATATAATGAATGTGCAAAATGGGCTGTATATACAAGACTACACTAACTCTCATCTTGTACTTTTAGACAGGAAAAATGGTGAATCGGGCACAATTTGAGTACAGGAGTGGGCTGGGAGGAAGGGGAATGGTAGTGGAACTTCACACCTCTCCCATCTGCCCACTGTGGCTTCCGTCAGTGGAGAGGTGCAGACATTGAAGAGGTGCCCACACTCTCCATGAACATGCACTTGGTTCCAAAAGATCCTTCCCAGCTTATCTGCTTCCCTTCTTGTTGCTGCCCTTACCAAATACCTGATAACAGCTTTGGTCCCTGGAACAAACACACAGTTTCAGGCCTGAGTAGCACATTTCTGTTAAAAGCCCTCACACCAAACATTTTATATGACATATGATCAATCTTGTACTCAGAGGCCCATCTCTGGTCCTGGACTGACAAGGCTTTTGGGCATCAGAGACTTACAATAGAACTGGGATTTGGAGGGAACCCAGTGTGTGTAATTGATGCCTGAATGGTGTTCATGGAGCCAAGCACTGCTCTTTCCTTTTTTCATTTGTGATGAATCTTTTTTGTCCCCCCCACCCCCTGGCCTTAGCTCAAATTCAGTCTTTTCATCTTACATTTTAAGGCATGGAATATCAAGTGTATCTTTACATTATAGCCCTAAATCCGAGATTATCATGTCCTAGTCTGACACATCATCTTTTTATATAGACATTGCACCAGGCCAGCATAGCAAGGGAGTTTGCACTTTATGAAGATATTTCTAAGACTGGAATTTTTTTATAATTTCCAGTTAAGAAACCTTAGATATTGGCCTACATTGTATGGCAAATAGAAAGCTATCTGAAAAAAAAAATCAAGAAAGCAATCCCACTTGTAGTAACTACTAAAAAATAAAATATTTAGAAATCACTATTACCAAGGAGGTGAAAGTTCTTCACAATGAAAACTATAAGATACTGATAAAATAACATGAATGGCACATGAATTAAAAAAAAATATATGCTATGTTCATGCAACCACAAGAGACCCGGAAGAGCCAAAGTAATCTTGAGCAAAAAGAACAAAATCGGAGACACCACAATGCCTGATTTCAGAAGACACTACAAAGATAATAGTTATGAAAACAGCAAGGCATTGGCATAAAAAAGGACACATAGACAGACAGGACAAAACAAAGTACCCAGAAGTAAATCCATGTCTTTATAGCCAACAGACCCTCAACAAAGTTGACAGGGACACAAACTAGAGAAAAGACAGTCTCTTCAATAAATGATACTGGAGAAGCTATATGTTTACAGACAAAAAAAAAAAAAAAATGAAACCATCCCTATCTCTCAACATATACAAAAACGTAACTCAAAATAGATGAAAATATTAAATGTAAGACCACCAAACATGATAGTATTGGAAGAAAACATAGAGAAAATGCTACATTCATCTAGGCAAGAACTTTTTAAACAAGACCTCTGAAGCATGTTAAACAAAACACAAATAAACAAATGGGGCTACATTAAACTATAGAAGCTTCTACACAGCAAAAGAACAATAAACAGAGTGAAGAAATGTGAGAAATGCCGTGAGAAATGTTTATAAACTGTGTATCAAACACGAGGTCAATATCAAGAATTTGTTAGGAACTCAAAAAACGGCAAAATCTCTAAAATTTAAAATGGGTAAAATACATGAATATACATTTCCAAAAAAAGATACATACAAATACCTAACATGTATACAAAAAGAATGTTCAACATCACTAATCATCAAGACAATGGAAATCCAAACTGCAGTGAAATATCACCTCACGCCACTTAGAATGACTATTACAGAAATGCCAAAAATTACACACCTGATGATTAATGATACTGAGCACACATACACACACAAACACGTATATCCAAAGGAAATGAAATCGGTTTGTCAAAAACACATCAACACGTCCGTGTTCATCGCAGAACTGTTCACAATAACTAGGATATCAACCTAAGTGTCCTTTGAGAGATGAATGGACAAAGAAGATGGGTAAACAGTGGAAAACTATTCAGCTATGAAAAGATAAAATCCTTTCACGTGTGATAATACAGAAGTATCTGGAGGATATTATGTTAAGTGAAATCAGCTACCCGCAGAAAGACCAGTACTGCTTGATCTCACTCAGTTGTGGAATTAAAAGAAAAACTATCATAAAATTTGAGATCAGTATATTGATTACCAGAGATGGGGAAAAGTAGGTGAGGGAAGGAGGAATGGGGAGAGCTTGGCCAACAGGCACAATTTTACAGTTGAGAGGAAGCACTTCTGGTTCTCTATTTCATAGTAGGGTGCCTATAGCCAATAGAAATGCACTTTATATTTTAAATAGGGTGAAGAGGACAGGCATAGTGGTTCACACCTATAATCCCAGAATTCTGATAGGCCAAGATGGGAAAATCCCTTGAGGTCTGGAATTTGAGACCAGCCTGAGCAGCATAGTGACACTCTACAAATTGAATTTGTGTTTTTGTACATATTTACTTGAAGATAATTTGGTACCTTAAAAAGAGTGAGCCTCTCTTTCCATGAATATGCTTTATATTAATATCTTCATTTATTTATGTCCACTTTAAATTCTTATCACGATGGTTGTAGTTTTAACTGTAGAGGTCTTGTAAATATTTTGTTAAACATATTCTTCTGATCTCTTGTTTCCTTTTGATATGAGTGGTATTGTTTCTATTTATTTTTTGCTAGTAGTTAATAGAGATAGAGTGAATTTTTACCTTTTGATCACGTACCCTGAAATCTTGCCAAATTCACTGTTTGATTCTGGAAGTTTAGTTAATGTATATAAACCACAGGATTTTTATATACATTGCAATTTGTGAATAAGGAGTAATTTACATCATCTGTAATATACATTTTAAAATTCTGATTTGCTAATCTTGTTACATCTGAATGTGTTTTTATTGACACATTTTTCTCCTAATTACAAGTCACATTTTCCTGCTTTTAAAAAGTTCTTTATTAAATCATAACTGTGTGCATTAATGCATTCATGGGGTACTATGTGCTGATTTGATATACAATGTGGAATGCTTACATCTAACTGATTAACAAATAACCACCTACATATTCATAGAAATAGTAAAATATAAAAAATTTTCCTGCTTCTTACCATGATCAATAATTTTTGAGTGAATGCTCTATACTGTGAATCCTTTGCTGTTGATTATATACATTCTGTTGAGCTTTGTACCATCAGGCAGTTAAGTAAATTGCCAACCAGCTTGATCATTTTGAAGTTTGTTTTAAAGCATTATTGGGGCAGGGTGGAGTTACTTTTACTCTACTATCATGAATGAGTCACTCTTTCTGGGTTTGCACCAAGACTTTTGGTTGTTTGATGAAGTTTCTCTACTGTGACTTGTCTATACTGGAATGTTCCTCAGTTCTACATGACATCTAGCCGTTTCGCACTTACACCTCTGTGACTTTGTCCTGTCCTGCCTCTTGGTTATTTCTCCTACACTAACATGGCTTAATGACAGAGTCAATGGCACCCACAGGAAGATTTTTGGAGCTTTTTCCCCCCATGTGCATTGTTCTTTCTTTTGTTATGGTAATTTATCCCATAAATTTCAACTGTTTTTTTTTTTGTTCCTGAGTTTTGACTGTGTTTCCTAAAGTAAGGGTGACTCCACTATTTCTTGGGATCCTTCTCCTTTTATTACAGTTCAAAGATGTTTCTGGGACAAAAGTGATACAATTGTCTGTTTCTTTTCTCTCAAAGTTTGAGTTCTATGTTCCTGCTAACAATGTTTAAAAATAATCGTGTCACATATTTTTCCTAAGTTTTCTAACTGTTTATAAGAGGATAATAAGTCCAGCTTTAGCTCCTCTTAAGGGTAAAAAACAGAAGTGCTACTACCCTTTTAATTATTCTTTTCAATATTGCCCTAAAATTGAGGGCTCCTGATGTTTTCTGTGCACATGGCAAAGAATTTGGGAATACCTCCCAAACTCAGAGAGTGATGCTATTTCTTGCTATTCCACTATATGCATCATTCTATCGTTTTGCCAATTCAAGAACAGAATCTCTAATTAAGCCCTAATTTTAATATTTTGTCTTGTCTCATATCATCTACTATTCTTTGAGCAATCTGTTTTTAATTTGTATGTCCTCTTGGAATTCAAAAATGAAGATTATGGGTAGAAGAGAGCAAAATGTGTGTGTGTGTATATATATACATTTTTTGCTAAGGAAATAATAATTTATATTGTCTTTTCCTCCCTCAGTGCTTCCAAAGTATTTTAATTCTTCAAAGCACTCAGTAAACCCAGTTAGAACCTTAACCTCTTATACATTCAAAGATAACACAATGGGATCAACAAAATGGGGCATATCAATGCCATGGAATATTATTTGGCCATAAAAGAGGAATTATGCATTGACACACTTTACATCATGAGTGAATCTTGGAAACATGCTAAAGCTACATATCACACCACCCATTTGTCTACAGGCACAGAAAGATCAGTGGTTGTGTAGGGCTAGGAGTAATGGTAAAAGCACATGGTGACTTTATGGGACTCAAAATGCTATAAAATTAACTGTGATTATGTGTGCACATATCTGTGGCTATTTCTAAAAACCATAGAATTAGCTCAGCGCACGTAGCACTCAGTAAATCCAGTGGGTGGTTGGGTGATTATGGCACCAGCCACATACACCAAAGTTGATGTGTTCAAACCTGACCTAGGCCAGCTAAACAACAATGACAACTGCAACAAAAAATAGCCGGGCATTGTGGTGGATGCCTATAGTCCCAGCTACTTGGGAGGCTTAAGCCCATATGAGCTGTGATGCCATGGTACTCTACCCAGGGTAACAGCTTGAGGCTCTGTCTCAAAAAAAAAAAAAAGAGAGAGAGAGAGAGAGTTGCTTAAGCCCAAGAGTTTGAGGTTGCTGTGAGCTGTGATGCCACAGCACTCTACCAAGGGTGACATAGTGAAACTGTCTCAAAAAAAAAAAAGAAAAGAAAAGCGTAGAATTGTACATTTTAAATGAGTGAATTATATGTTGTAAAAATAATACCTTGATAAATATTTAAGAAAAATGGAACTAATAGACCACCAAGGTCCAATACCAGAGCCCAACTCAAACCTCAGTTCCACCGATGAGATTGTGGAGTCAATGAACAGACGTAAGAAGGCTGTGAATATTAGAGACATATGCTTGGGTTTTGATCTCCTGTGTGCACGTTATGTGTACATTCCAGAAAAACAGCCCTTTAGCCAAGTGTTACCAGGGCTGTCTGTGGTGTTTGTGGTCCATAACAGAGTGAGTGAATATAAGGCAAATTTTTAAAGGACAAATATACAAGGTTGAGTCATACAGGAGCTTGTAGGAAAAGAAAGATAAATCTCCAGTGATCTCAGAGGAAGGAAAAAATGGCGTAAAGACTGTAGAAAGAAAGCAGAGGAGGCAGCTTTCTGGCAGAGTGAGCCTCTGTGTTTCATTCACCTGTGCATTCTCCTTTCCCAGCTGGGTAAAACTCTGTCAGAATGGGATTTACCCATATATTTCACTGGATTCTGTGATTTCTTGGAGGATCTTTTTGCCACTGTCATTTTAGTTTATCTTTTCTACAGTTTCATTAGACATGAGTTCATACACCATAGTTTTTATTCTAACTTTCAGTGAGAATAACATCTTCAGTAGCCATCACTGTGGCTCCACATTTCAGTAGCCTTTATTTTTTAGTGCAGAGTCACATTCCACTGAAGGAACATACTGCCAAATGTTTATCCATTTACCTTGAAGAATATTTGGGTTGTATCTGGATAGAGAGCTCTTAGGAATAGAATGGCTGTAAATATTTGAGAACAAGTATTTTTGCCGGCATACATTTTCATTTGTATTGGATAAATGACTAAGATGAGATTGATGGCTCTTATAAGTGTATGTTCACAAGAAATTGGCGAATTATTTTCCAAAACGATTGTACTATATGGTTGTTTTAATTCTTTAAAGCACACAGTCCTTAACTCTCTTAAGAACACCAGGTGGACATGTTGGACAGGGTGGGCCACTCCTGTAAAGATTCTGAACAATTATCTAGAGCCAGAGTTACGTGAACAGCCATGTAATAGCCATAGGACCAAATAAGAGGATTGAACTCTCCCCAAAGCATTGAATATGGACAAAAGATATGAATATACATGTCTGCAAAGAAGATATGCTGCCCAATAAATATGTGAAGAAATCTTCAACCTCACTAATTATTGAGGAAATGCAAATGGTATGTGAATCATATCAGAGAAGAAGAAAGGAGGAGAAAGAGAAAGAGAAGAAAATCCCTTCTACTTGTTCTCCCCCCAAATATGTGCAAGCTTCATGCAGACCTCTCCTATACCAGACATCACCTGAGTTCCCTTCCTCTGCCCACCCGTGACATGTTATCTTTTACTACTGCCTATTACCAAGCTCACTGCCACTAACAAAAACTAGATGTGAAGAATAATTTTCACCAGATGCATTCATGTCTTACTCAAAATACCACCCACATGGTGAAAGTAACAACTGTCTTATCATCAGTCATGTGGCATGTGTTCAGCACCCTGCCTCAGCCCTTAGCAAGAGGAGGCTCCTAGGAAACAGCAGGCAAGATGCAGCTCAGACCTGAAGGCCAGATTTTTGTCCACAGGCTCCCGCTGTCCTATTTGCGATATGGTCCTCAGGTCTTATTGCTTGTAATTGTGCTCCTTTCCAGGGCACACATGAGGTCATTCATTATCAGGGTGTTTGCTCATGCCACTGTCAAATTCACAAGGGACCCCGGTGCTTCACATCCTATTTCCATAAGGAAATAGGAATATCAGATTATTAGCTCTTCTCTCTCCAAGCAACAAGGAGAGAGCAGCCCTAGGCATGGAAGCATGAGTTCTAGGGAAGGGTGAGCAGGAGAGCGAAGATGTCCAGTTTTCTGCCGTGAATCAACTGACTGTATGTGCACCACTAAGGTACACAAAACCTTTCCAAGTTCTTAAACCCACCAGATGACTATTTCTGTTCTTGTCCTCAGAAAGGAAATCTACATAATTAGTGCAAACCACATTTTCCCAGAAAGCTCACTTTTCACTGAGCCACAGGCGCCACCGAAAGCTCACTTTTCAACATCTTACAAAATAGGCATCCCAATAACACACATGTAAGGCATCCACCTCTGAGTCCCACCACAACAATATTCTGGGGGACAGAGGCTCAGTACATGGGAGTAGCCACAAATGTAGCTGAGAACAAGACAAACAGCCTATGTTTTGCCATTTACATATTTGAGGTTTTGTGGAGTACGTTTGTTCCTCTAAGTGCTCGGCTCACTTTCTGCCAAACTCCAATCTGCTTTTAATTTTATATCTATAAACAGATGATCAAGTGTGATGCTTCCTGAAACCCTCTCCAACAGCCCAGTATCCCAACCCAAGTCACAGTGGCTAAATGCTAGACTGCAGTGTAAGATAAATGAAGATGTATTTCATCAGTCTGTACATATGCAAAGAAAAATTATGATGAAAAATCTCCTACTTAGGGAAAGTTTTGTCTCTGTCAAAGAAAGATGTTATAATAATCAAGGTGAGAGGCTAGCAAGTGTACAGTAGTTCTGGGCTAGAGATGCAAGTATTAGCATGAATACAAGTTGTTTTGGCCTATAATATTCACACGGGTCTAGATGTAAAAAAATATATACAGAAATAAATACAGATATGTGG
Source organism: Arctocebus calabarensis (assembly GCA_963573935.1). NCBI lineage: Eukaryota > Metazoa > Chordata > Mammalia > Primates > Lorisidae > Arctocebus > Arctocebus calabarensis. The sequence goes on from CAUYON010119424.1 coordinate 63,226, forward strand.
GTATACATAAGTACATACATATTTCCTACATTTGTTTGCTTAAAGTGCTTGAAAGTTTTGACTATACAATATCAGTGAACACATATAGTTTTAAAATACCATTTTCTAATTTAAAACAAACACACACACAATAAAAACCAAAGCTACTTGGAGAATGATTTGATTCTATAGCTAACCCCCCCCCCCCAAAATGCAAGCTGCATCCTGAAGAATCTTGCAATTTTAGAGGTTAGGAAGTACAACACAAACTAACAAAAAAAAGCAAACCAAAAACAAAACTCCAGTGAGTGACTGCTGATAAAAATGAACAATTGAATAAACAAATAAATAGGGAAGACATGTAACAGCCCAGAAACAAACCCACACATATACACAGCCAACTGATCTTCAATAAGAGTCAAATACACAATGAGGAAAAGATAGTCTCTTTAACAACTGGTATTGACAAAACGGAATATCTACATGCAAAATAATAAAACTGGACTCTCAGTGCAGTTAGATAAACCTCTATGTACATAAAAAAACTCAAAATAGATTAAATATTTAAAGATCAGACTAAAAGTATAAAATTCAAAGAAGAAGCAAGGGGGAAAAGCTCCCCTAGAGAAAAATATCTTGGATATGGCACCAAGGGCATAGACAACAAAAGCAAAAATAATGTGAGACTACATCAAGCAGAAACACTTATGCACAGCAGAGAAAACAAATAGAATCAAAAAGTAATTTGTGGAAGGGGAAACAATATTTCCCAGTCAATGTATCAGACAAGGAGTTAATATCCAAGTACATAAAGTAGTTCTACAACTTAATAGAAACACAAAAACACAGATTAAAACAAAGCAAATAAGTCAAAAATAGATATTTTAAATGGATATTTATCCAAAGAATGCATACAACTAGTCAACAGGTATATAAAATTATGCTCATCAGAAAAACATAATAAAAATTACAATAAGATATCACCATTTCACATCTTAAATGTTAGACTGGGTATTATTAAAAAAAGGAGCTATGGAAAAATTGGAACCTTTATGCACTGTTGGTGGAAAAGTAAAACCATAAACTAGTATGGGAAAGAGTAAGAAGTTTCCTCAGAAAATTAAAAATACAAGTACCATATGACCTAGCAATCCCATTTCTGAATATACATACATACAATGGAATATTATTCAATGAAATTTTATTCAGCCTTGAAAAAGAAGGAAATCCTGTCAAAGTTAAATGAGACAATCACAGAAAAAGAAATTCTGCATTATTGCACTTATAGGGGGTATTTTAAACAGTCAAACTTGTAGAATCAGAGAATGGTGTGGGCATGGGGAGAGGGAAAGGAGGAGTATAAACTTCAATGGGTATAAGCTCTCATCTCAGTAGGATGAACAAGTTCTAGAGATCTGTTCACACCACTCTGCCCATAGATAAAGGTTCTGTATTGTACACTTAAAAAAAAAGCTAGGAGTGTAGATTTCATGTTGCTCTTACCACAAAAAATAAATGAATAAATAAATAAAGTGGGACACAGCTCTCTCTCTCTCTCTCTCTCGCTCTCTCTCTCTCTCTCTTTTTAACCAAAATAATTCCAAATATAATATATCTAAAGGTAAAAAAGGAAGCAGAAAAATCACCATGACAACACCATAATAAATGTCACGGAAGGCAAGACCTATTAATGAATGCTAAAATTAGTTAACAAAATATTAAAGATGAGCAGGATATTTGTAAGACTCAAGGCATCTCTTCCCAAATATTAATTATTGTTGCGGTTTTAACATTTCTGTTAAATTACTTGATAATCCTTCCAGGCATGAAAATTAATTTCTCCTTCATGTTGGGCACAGATTGGGCTGAATGAATCATTTCTAATATGTAGAGGCTGGAAAATGACAAACCAAGTGATGGACTTTAATGTCACCAGTGAAAATCTTACGTTCTCCATATAACACAATGAGGGCACTTCACTGCTGGGTTTCCATATCCCATGCTTCTCATTTCAGTCGTGACATGCAAATGACTTCACAACTGTCACTCCCATCCTTTCAACAATAAAAGACTGAGTGAACTGAAAATACGTGACCTTTATTGGAGCCACCGGAGAATTGGGGTCAAAGATGTGGAAAGAGAGGCACACCCAAATAGATAGAGGGACCAAGATCTTTTTAACAGGAGTGGAAGGTAGGAACAGTTAATGATACTATTGACAATTGCTGGAAGCTGCATGTGGACTAACATGATAGTGTGAGATTGCCGGGCACAGTCTGAGGGGCCTTGCACAACCATAGATTTCCATTTCATTGTTCAGAGACGCATAAATATAAAGAAGTCATTTGGGGGTGGGGAACTTTGCTGGAGAGCAATGTAGAGACCTTATCCTAACTGACAGAGGACATCTTCCCCCCCTGTAGGACACACTAGCCTTTTTGTGTCACTTAAGGAAGAAAACCTCAAGCAAACAGAGGACTGGGATTTAATAAAATGGATATTGAATTTTGTAGGCAGTGGAAAGCACGGGAAACCAGCAAGCAATCAGATCGGCACCACAGGAAGATGGATGCCATCACCCACCTTCCATGAAGAAAACAGGAATACGAGAGGCCACTGTGAACAACTGTGTGCCAAAAGATTAAATGGCCTGGACGAAATAGACAAATTGCTGGAAAGACAAAAACCTACTGGAATGGATTAAAAATAAATAAAACACCCTTAATTGGAGTATGACAACAAAGGTACCGAAATAATTAATCACAAAATTACCATAAAGGAAGACTCAGGCCAAGATAACTGCAGTGATAAATTATACCAACCTTTAAAGTATTAATACCAATACTTCACGCATTCTCAAACAAGAAATCAAACAAACAAACAAAGAGTTCACATTTGTCAATTCATTTTATGAAGCTAATTTACGCAGATGTTATAGCTAGACAAAGACATTACAAGCAAAGAAAATTGTAAACCAATATACCTTTTGAATAAAGAGGCAAAAATCCTCAACAAAATGCCAACAAACTAAATCCAAGAACACATTAAAAGGATTATCCACCGTGACCAAGGGAATTTATTATAGAAATAAACAGTGGGTTCAAATTACAAAAGCAATGAACAGAACTGCATTAATAAAATGAAGGACAAAACCCACATGATCATCTCAAAACATGCAGAAAAACCCATTTCATAATTCTAAAACCAATGAATGACAAAACCACCCAACGAGTTAGGCATGAAATAAGCTTTCTTATCCTTAAAGACGCACCTATAAAAAGCCACATAATATCATGAAAGGCTCAAAACTTACCCTAACATTAGGAATAAGTCAAGAATGTCCACTTTCACTACTCTATTCAACATTGTACTGGAGTTTGCAGCCATAACAACTAGATCATAGGAATATATATGAAGCACTAAGAGTGAAAGGGAGGAACAAAACTCTCTTTTTCAATATCAAATGATGTGACATTGTGTGTAGAAAATTTTAAAGAACATCCAAAAGTACTGTTAGAACTACAAATGGGTCTATAATTATTATAGTACATACTCAATGTACAAAAATTAATTGTGCACATAAATTATTAATCAATTTGCACATAAGTTATTGATCAAGTAAAACTTAGCAACAATATAGCCTGTGGGAACAAGACAGAGGGGATCAGTAAATTCATACCTAACAGGTGCAGTGGACACTACCAGGGTGAGGGTTCCCCTTATAACTCTGACTCAACCTGTACAAAGCAAACTATCAAACTATGAGACCAAAATTGTATGACCCTGTAATATTCTGAAACAAAGAAAAAAAGAAAAAAGGAAGGAAGGGAGGGAGGGAGGGAGAGAGGGAGCTGTGATGCCATGGCACTCTACCGAGGGTGACATAGTGAAACTCTGTCTCATAAAAAAAAATAAATAAATAATTGAAATCCTTTTAAATCCCTGGGAGGGGATAGAAAGCAAATGTTAATGATTTTAATGAAGATATAATATATTAAAGTATAAGTAAAATAACGAAGGGAGTAAAAGATCTCTATAATGAAAACTATGTAACATTTTCAGAAATAAATAAATGGAAATACACCCTGTGTTTATAAGATAGAGGAATTAGAATTATTAAAATATTCATACTATTGAAAGCAATCTACAAATTCAATGCAATCCCCACGATAATACCAATAGCATTCATCATAGAAATAAAAAAAAAAGCAATCACAAAATTTCTACAGAACCAAAAAAGACCCCAAATACCAAAAGCAATAATAAACAACAAAAGCAAACCTAGAAGGATCTGTGATGACTTCAAAACACACTAAAAAGTTATAGTAAGTAAAACATTCTACTGTCATGAAAAAAGACAGAATAGAGCAGTGGTTCTCAATCTTCCTAATGCCATGGCCCTTTAATACAATTCTGTGGGTTGCAACACACAGATTGAGAACCACTGGAATAGAGAGTCCGGAAATAAATCTACAAAATTACAACCAACTCATTTTCACAAAGATGCTAAGAAAATATGACAGAGAGAGATGAGAGGTCTCCTCAATAAGCAGTGCTCAAAAACCTTGATATGCACATGCAGAAGAATGAAATTAGATACTTATCTCTCTATGTATACAACAGATTATACATATCAGTTTGTGGAAGCAGAGAAAAGGGAACACTTTGACACTTCTGGTGGGATTGCAGACTAATACAACCTTTATGGAAAGAAGTATGGAAAATTCTCAAAGAAATAAAAATCGACCTTTCATTCAATCCCACAATCCCATAACTAGGCATCTACCCAGAAGAAAAAAAAAAAAAATCAGTTACCACCAGGAAATTTGCACTAGAATGTTTATTGCAGCTCAATTCACAATTTCCAAGATGCAGAAACAATTCAAGGGTCCATCAACCCATGAATGGATTAACAAACTATGGCATATATATACCATGAAGTACTAGTAAGCCATAAAAAAGATGAAGAATTGGGCAGTGTCTGTGGCTCAGTGAGTAGGGTGCTGGCCCCATATGCCAAGGGTGGTGGGTTTGAACCTGACCTCTGGCCAAACTGCAACAACAACAACAACAAATATATATATATTTGGCTCAGCGCCTGTGGCTCAATGGGCTAAGGTGCCAGCCACGTACACCTGAGCTGGCAGGTTCAAATCCAGCCCAGGCCCGCCAAACAACAATGAGGGCTGCAACCTCCCCCACCCCAAAAATGGCCAGGCGTTATTGTGGGTGCCTGTAGTCACAGATACTTGGGAGGTGGAGGCAAGAGACTTGCTTGTGTCCAGGAATTGGAGCTGGATGCCACAGCACTCTATCCAGGGTGACAGCTTGAGGCTTTGTCTCAAAAAAAATAAAATTAAAAGATGAAGATTCTATTTCCTTTGTATTTACCTGGATGGAGTTTAAAAACATTTTGTTTAAAGTATCACAAAAATGGAAAGTTAGTGTCCAATGTAGTCAATACTAATATGAGACCAATAGATGGACAACTATATTCCCACATGAGAGAAAAACAAAGTTAAATCTAAGTGATAGGAAGGGAGACTGGAGGGAGGAGAGGGGAAGAGAAAAGAGGATTGGTGTGCTCTCACTTAATGGGCACAATGTAAGGGCATACTGCACCCCCTGGATGAAGGGCTCAACTGCAACTTTATCTAATAAATGGAAACGATGTAATCTAATCCTTTTATCCTCATATTAATCTGAAATAAAAAGGCTTAATATTTTTAATATAACAGTATTTTCCAAATGGACATCTAGATTCAATGTGATCCCTATGAAATCCCAGCTGCCTCTGATCAAACTAAAAAGCTTCTGCACAGCCAAGGACATGGTAAGTAAAGTAAACAGACAGCCCTCAGAATGGGAGACGATATTTGCAGGTTATGCTTCTGACAAAGGTTTGATAACCAGAATCCACAGAGAACTCAAACTTATTAATAAGAAAAGAACAAGTAATCCCACTTCATTGTGGGCAAGGGACTTGAGCAGAAGGTTCTTTGAAAAAGATAGGCCCATGGGCTACAGACACATGAAAAAATGATCATCATTTTTAATCATCAGAGAAACGCAAATCAAAACCACTTTGAGATATCATCTAACTCCCATAAGAGTGGCTCATATAACAAACTTCCAAAACTACAGACGTTGTTTTTGAACAGATGATGTTTGTACAGGAAAGAGAACACTTCTGCCCTGCTGCTGGGAGTGCAAAGTAACACGTCCCCTTTGGAAAGAAGTATGGAGAATACTCAAGGATCTAAATGTAGACCTGCTATTTGATCCTGCAACTCCTCTAGTAGGTGTATATCCAAAAGACCAAAAATCACTTTATAACAAAGATATTTGCACCAGATTGTTCATTACATCTCAATCCATAATTGCTAAGTCATGGAAGAAGCCCAAGTGCCCATCAACCCATGAATGGATTTATAAATTGTGGTATATGTATACCATGGAATATTACACAGCCTTAAAAAAGATGGAGACTTTACCTTTTTTACATTTACAAGGATGGAGCTGGAACATACTCTACTTAGTAAAGTATCTCAAGAATGGAAGAAAAATATCCAAAGTACTCAGTACTATTATGAAACCAATTTACAATCACTCATACTTTCCTAGGAAGAATAGCTCACAAATACGGGCCAAGATGAAAGAGGGAGGAGGGGGGAGGTCAGATCAAGGGAGGATGAGTGTCGTATCTATTAGTATATAGTATAAATGTCTTAACACAATAATTAAGTAAATGAGATGAGGTATATATTAAAAATAAATAAATAAAATTCATATGATGATTCAAAGGATCCAGGTAGCCAGAATCCAGAAACTTTATGGGAAAACATGATAATAGTTGGAGAAGCCATTCACACTTTCTGAGTACAAAGCTTACTAGAAAATAATAGTAATCACAACACGGTGGCATTATAGGGATAGATAGATAAGTGACATAAAATTGAGCATCTAAAAACTAACTTCTACATTTATGGTATATTGCTTTCACATGTTTGCTACAAAAATTCGATGTGGAATTTTTCAATGTTGCTGAAAGAAGTGGATATACACATGCAGGTCCTCCTTCATAGCGTATGCATAATGCATTCAAAATGGACCATAGGCCAAAATTAAAAGAACAAACAGAAAAATATATAGAAGACCATATGGGAATAAATCAAACATTGTTTCTTTTTCTTTTTTTTTATTAAATCATAGCTGTGTACATTAGTGCAATCATGGGGTACAATGTGGTGGCTTCATATACAATCTGAAATATTATCATCCAACTATTCGACATAACCCTTCATGGGATTTTCTTGGTTATTGTATGAAAACATTTGTATTCTGCATTTAGTAAGTTTCACCTGTACCCTTCTAAGACGCACCATAAGTGTGATCCTACCACTTACCCTCTCTCCACCCATCCTCCCCCCTCCCTTCC
>CAUYON010119431.1:0-12097 GCA_963573935.1 Arctocebus calabarensis
ATATAGTGATCAAGGAAATGCCATGAAGGATATCTGTAACAGTATGATCAAAATATTTCTGAATGTATATGAATCGTGCCCTGTGATTGCACCAATGTACATAATTATGATTCAATAAAATTATTAAAAAAAAATAAAATACAAAATGACATATACAAATTATACAATACCTCCATAACAGTCCTCATAAGGAAAAGCATAGCTCAAAATAATTTCATTAGGAAAAAAACTGGTTTTATAAAAGTATTGAGTACGTTAGATTTTTTTTTTCATTCTTAAGATACTTTACTAAAAAGATATATTTCAGGTCCATCCAGGTAAACATAAAGATGTAAAGTCTCCATCCTTTTTAATGGCTGCATAGTATTCCATGAAATAAATATACCAATATTTGTTAATCTGTTCATGGGTTGATGGGCATTTGGGCTGCTTCCACAACATAGCAATTATGAATTGGGCTGCAGTGAACATTCTGGTGCAAATGCCTTTAAGGTAAAATGATTTTTTATTATCCGGGTAGATACCTAGTAGAGGAATTGCAGGATCAAATGGTAGGTCTACTTTTAGATCCTTGAGAATTCTCCAAACTTCTTTCCAAAAGGGTCGTATTAGTTTGCAATCCCACCAACAGAGTAGAAGTGTTCCCTTCTCTCCACATCCATGCCAACATTTGTAGTTTTGGGATTTTTGTGATGTGGGCTAATCCTACTGGAGTTAGCTGCTATCTTAGAGTGGTTTTTATTTGCATTTCTCTGATGATTAAAGATATACAGGATTTTTTCATGTGTTTTTGGCCATTTGTCTGTCATCTTCAGAGAAGTTTCTGGTCAAGTCTCTTACCCACAAGGAAATGGGACTATTTGTTCTTTTCTTATTGATTAGTTTGAGTTCTCTGTGCATTCTAGTTGTCAGACCTTTGTTGGTGACATATCCTGCAAATATCTTCTCCCATTTTGAAGGTTGTCTTTTTGCACTACTTACAATGCTCTTGGCTGTGCAGAAATTTTTTAGTTTGATCAGATCCCAGTAATATATTTTTGGTGTTGCTTCAATTGCCAGGGAGTAAACCAATATATAATCACCTACACATTCATACAAATGATAAAACACAATTATAGCCCACAAAGAAAGAGGGAAGAGGAGGGAGGGGGAGAGGAGAGGGTAGGGTAGGAGGAGGGAGAGTATTTGGTGGGACCTCACCTATTGTGCACATTTCAAATCTATTAAGAGTAGAGTATAGGGAGGTGCTTATGGCTTAGTGGGTAGGGTGCCGGCCCCATATATCGAGGGTGGCAGGTTCAAACCCAGCCCCCAGCCAAACTGCAACAACAAAAAAATAGCTGGGTGTTGTGACGGGTGCCTGTAATCCCAGCTACTTGGAAGACTGAGGTAAGAGAATCACCTAAACCCAAGGGTTGGAGGTTGCTGTGAGCTGTGTGATGCCATGGCACTCTACAAAGGGTGAAAAAGTGAGACTCTGCCTCTACAAAAAAAAAAAAAAAAAAAAAAGTAGAGTATAAATGTCTGACCACAACAAACAGGTAAGTGAGATGTAAGCATTCCACATTGTATATCAAATCAGCACATTGTATCCCACAAATGTACACAGTTATGATTTTATGGAAGGAAGGAAGGAAGGAAGGAAGGAAGGAAGGAAGGAAGGAAGGAAGGAAGGAAGGAAAGAAGGAAGGAAGGAAGGAAAGAAGGAAGGAAGGAAGGGATTTGAAAAACAATGGGGTACAGTGGCTTAGATTACTAGTCCTAGCTACTCAGGAGACTGAGGAGGAAGGATTGCTTGAGCCCATGAATGTGAGATTGAAGTGAGCTGTGATTGTACCACTGCACCCACCACTCCAGCCTGTGTGACAGAATTTGTTCTTGTGTATAAAAAAAAAAGGGAGGGGGGAAGGTTAAAAATCCAGCAAGTCAAACTCACAAAAAGTAGTAAGAGGAAAACTAAGTGAAGACATAAATCAAAGAGGAAACAAATGGACAAGAGAAAAAAACTGAACGAAGCCAATATTTTTATAGTGCAAAGAAAAAAAAATCAATATCAAGACTCTTACACATCCACCAGTCATCAGAAGAACAATAAGACTGTATTAGAAACCAGTCTTTATCAAGAAATTTTCAAATTAAAAAGAAAACTTTAAAAATATTGAAAAGAGCTATCAATACTGACATAGAAGACATAGCCAATCGTGAAATCTCTATATCTATGAACATAAATTAAATCTGAAATTGTAAACCTTCTCTCAAACAGGGAGAACTCACCATGTTCACTGGACATTTTTTTAAGCTATTTAAAGAATTAATACCAATGTACAACACATCCAAAAGCACAGAATATAAAAGTAAGAAAAGCTAATACATTCAATTTACAAAATAATCAAAATTTCGATATCAAAAGCTTTAAAGAATATTTCACAAAAAGCAAACAGTAAGGGTCAATATTGATCTTATATATCAACATAAAATTTTTAAACAAGATAATAGCATACTGATTCCAGTGACAAACAAGGAAAAAAAAGAATACAATGCAATTTGATAAGGAATACCTATGCAAAAACTCTACATTATCAGTGGTGACTGAGTTGTTTCCCCATAAGATAAGAAACAAACAAAAATGTACATCATTACTTCTGCTCAACATTGAATGGTTCAGCCAGTGCAGTAAAGCAAGCAAAAGAAATAAAATTTACGAATGTTAGAAAAGAATTAGAAACCATGAGTATTCAGAGAAGACATAGAATTCGAAAAAAATCTAGAAAATTAAGAAGTGAATTTAGCAAAAGCATTGGCCATATGGTCCGCATACAAAAATCAATTACCTTTCTATAAACTAGATGGGCAAACAGAATGTTAAATTTTAATGACACATATTATTTCAATAGCACTAGATCTAAACAAATGCCTACTTCTAAATGTGGTAAAGTATATGCAATTCTTCTATTGCTCTTAAATTGAAAGGCTTAATATTGTTAAGGTGTCAGTTCTCTTTAAATTGATTGGTAAGCTCAGTGCAATCTCATTAAAAGTCAGGTTGAAGATTTCATGTTTGTTATTCATTTTTGGAAACTGACGAACTGATTTAGGAGACAGTGTGTGTGTGTACTCACACTAGACTAAAAGAATCTTAAAGAAGATAAATAAAGTTAGATCATCAGACCTTAAGACTTAGCATAAAGTTACAGAAATTAATACACTGTGTTTTTAGAAAAGAATTTACAAATAGAAAAATGAATAGAAGATGGAGCCAAGATATAAATCCACACATATGTTGTCTCCCCTGCAATGAAAAAACAAAGTATCATTTCAGTGGGGAAAGTATAATCTTTTCAATAAATATGTAGGATCAATGTTATATCTCCTTGGAAAAATGAGCCTTAACCCCTACCTCATACAACGTTTAATTTGAGATGAATCATAGAACCACAAGGAAAAACAACACAGCTTCTAGAAGAAAATGGAAGAAAATATCATGAGAAATTTGGGATAGCCTGGAGTTTCTCAACCTCATCATTATTGGTAGTTGAAACCAGATAATTACTTGCTGTGGGAGCTGTCCTGGCACTGTGGGATGGTCAGCAGCTTTCTCCACTGACTAGATGTCACCTAGAAGCTAAAATTAAAAGGACAGACAATAAGAAGTATCAAGGATATAGAACAATGTGGAATCTCAATAATTACCCTTTGAGGGCAACAAAAACTCTTGAGAAGTACTTATTAAAGATAAATATTAATTAGAATCATTTTGTATTATTAAGTTCTATGAATAACTAATTCCTACTTCTGTATATATACTTGAAATATATATAGAAATATGTATGTACACAAAGAAATATGAATCTATGTTTTTGTTTTTATTTTGACATTCCTGGTATAAATTTAAGGAGTACAAATACAGTTTTGTTATACGGATATGTTGTGTAGTAGTGAAATCTGAGGTTTTAGGGCAGCCATCTCCCAGATGACCTGCATTGCATCTGATAAAATTCTCATCCTTCACCCCCCTCCCACCTTCTCACCCTTAAAATCTCCAGGGTCTAGTATCCCAAACTCTATACACATGCGTACACTTTATTTAGCCTCCACTTATAAGTGAGAATATATGATGTTTGACTTTCTGTTTATGAGTTATTTTACTTGAGATAATGGCCTCCAGCTCTATCCGTGTTGTTACAAAACAATGGTTTCATTCTTTTTAAATAACTGAGTAGTATTACAGTGTATATTTAACACACACACATGCACACATACCACATCTTTTTTTTGTTCCATCATTCATCGATAGATACTTAGGTGATTCCATACCTATGCTACTATGAATGACGCTGCAATAAATATCCGAGGGCAGGTACCTTTTATATATGATGATTTCTTTTCCTTTGGGTAGATATCCAGTTGTGGGATTTCTGGATTGAATGGTCATTTTAGTTTTAGACCTTCAGAAATCGTCATACTGTTTTTCACAGGGGTTGTGATAATTTATATCCCCACTAACTGGACACACAAGCATTTCCTTTTCCCCACCTTCTCACCCACATCTGCTATTTTTTTTACTTTTTATTTATTTATTTATTTTTATTATTAAGTCATTTGTCCATAGATCATGAATACATTTATGCCATTATGGGATTTAATGCTTTATTATTTGTACAAATTGGAGTGCTTACATCCTACTAATAACACAGCCTGTGTTAATTAGTAGGATCTGTACACATCTCATTTGTTGGAGCATATTGCAAGTTCAAGTTGGATCTATCAGTTGTAGAACACAAATGTCTTTTTTTACTTTTTAGGAATAGCCATTCTTACTGGTATAAGATGCTATCTCATTGTAGTTTTAAATTGCATTTTTCTGATGATCAGTGATGGTAAACATTTTTTCATATGCTCGTTGGGCATTTGTATGTCTTCTTTTGAAAAACGTCAGTTCATGTCCTTTGCCTACTTTTTAAAATAAAATCAGAATATTACATGGGTACACATGTTTTAATATCAGAGTTTGCTTTTGTATCTTTTAAGACAAAGTTATAATTGTGCCCTTCACCCCCAAAGTGTGCAATGTACTTGTTAGGTGTGAATTGTGAATTTACCCCTTCCCTCACTCCACCCACACCTACTTCAATTCCATTGAGTTTTGCTTCCCTATGTCCATGCAAGCATTGATCAGCGAGTTCCAATTTAATTTTGAGTACATGTGGTGTTTATTTTTCTATTCTTCTGATACTTCACTTAGGAGCATGGTCCCCAACTCCCTCCATGTCACCATTTCCTTTTTATGGCTGAGTAAAGTGCTCCAAGTATACATATTATTAATCCATTCATGTATTGTTGGGCGATTGTTTCCACATCTTCATGATTGTGAATTATGCTGCTATAAATATGCATGAACAAATTTCTTTTTAATAAAATGTCTTTTTTTTCCCTTTGGGTAAATACCTAGTACAGTAAACCCCGTGGTAGGTCTACTTTTCCGTTCTTTGAAGTGTCTTCATACTACTTTACATAGAGGCTGTGCAGTTTGCAGTCCCACCAATAGTGTAGGAGTGTTCCTTTCTCTCCACATCCTCGTCAGCATCTGTTGCTGTGGGACTTTTTGATATGAGCATTCTCACTGGAGTTAGGTGTTATGTCAGTGTGGTTTTGATTTGCATTCCCATGACAACTAGAAATGCTGAGCATGTTTTTATGTGTTTGGTGGCTATTATTTTATCGTCATTTGAAAAGTTTCTGTTCATGCCTTTTGCCTACTTTTTAATCAAGTTGTTTGATCCTTTCTTGCCGATTTGTTTGAATTCCTTGTGGGTTTTGGTTATTAGTTCTTTATCTGTTGTGTAAAATGCAAATATTTTCTCCCCTTCTTTAAGGTGTCTAATTTGCTCTAATGATTGTGTTCTTGGCTGGGCAGAAATTTTAATTTGATTAAGTTCCATTTGTTCATTTTTGTAATTGCTGTGATTGTTTCTGGGGTCTCCTTCTGAAATTCTTTGCCTAGGCTGATATCTAAAAGAGATTTTCTTTCTTCTTCTTCTTTTTTTTTTTATTTGTAGAGACTTTATCCCCCTTGGTAGAGTGCCATGGAGTCACACAGCTCACTGAGCTTTGGCGATTCTTTTGCCTCAGCCTCCCGAGTAGCTGGGACTACAGGCACCCGCCACAACGCCTGGCTATTTTTCTGTTTTGCAGTTCAGCCAAGGCCGGGTTTGAACCCACCACCTTCCGTGTATGGGGCCAGCGCCCCACTGGATGAGCCACAGGCACCACCCCTAAAAGAGATTTTCAAACAGTTCCTTCTAGAATTCTTATAGTTTTATGTCTTAGGTTTAAGTTCACTAACCATCACGAATTAATTTTGGTGAGTACTGAGAGGTGTGGGCCCTGTTTCAGTCTTTTACATGTAGATATCTAGTTTTCCCAGCACCATTTATTGAATAAAGATTCTTTCCCCCCATATGCATTTTTGTCTGCTTTGTCAAAGACCAGAGGGAATGTAAGGATGGCTTCATATTTGGATTCTCCGTTCTGATTTATAAGTCCACATCTCTATTCTTATGCCAATACCATGCTGTTTTGAGGACTTCAGCCTTTGCCCAGTTTTTAATGTTATTTGATTTTTCTTGTTGATGAGTTACTGAATTGTTTTTTTTCTATATTCTAGATATTAGTCCCTTGTCAGATGCACAGCTGCACAGCTTGTAGATATTTTCTTTCATTCTGCAGATTGATTATTCACTGTGTTTTAGGGGGTTGCTTTTGTTTTGGAGACAATACCTCATTTTGTTACCCAGGTTAGAGTGGTGGTAGCCTCAGCCTAGCTGATAGGAACCTCAGTTTTCTAGATTCAAGTGATCCTCCTGCCTCATCCTCCTGAGTAGCTGGGACTACAGGCACCTATCACCACACCCAGATAATTTTTTCCTGTTTTCCTAGAGACAGGGTCTCACTCTTGCTCAGGCTGGTCTCAAACTCCTGAACTTAAGTGATGCTCCTGCCTCTGCCACCAAGAGTGTTAGGATCAACTGTATCCCACTGTACCCAGACTATCTGTTCACTCTGTTGTTTCTTTGTCTGTGCAGAAACTTTTTAGTTAAATTAAATCTCATTTGTCTAATTTTGTCTTTGTTGCATTTGCATTTGAAGACTTAGTCATGAAGTCTTCACCAAGGTCAATGCCCAAAAGAGCTTTTTCTTTGAGAAGTTTTATAGTTTCAAGTCTTACATTTCATTCTTTAATCCATCTTTAGTTGGTTTTTGTTTATAGTGAGAGATAGGGTCCTTGCATCCTTGGAACAAAACCCACTTGATTGTGCTGATCAAGTACATTACCTTTATGATGTACTATTGGATTTGGTTTGCTAGTACTGTGTTAAGGATGTTCGTGTCTATGTTCGTCAGAGATATCGATCTGTGGTTTCCTTTGTTATTGTTTATTTATCTGACTTTAGTATTATGGTACCTTTTTAGAGTGATTCAAAGAGGATTTCCTCCTTCTTGATTTTTTCAGAAGAGTTTCAGGAGTATTGGTACTATATTTTATTTGTACGTTTGGTAGAATCTAGCTATGAATCTACCTGGTCTGGGATTTCTTTCCTTCTATTTTTGCCATTGAGAGATTTTTATTATTGATTTAATCTCATTACTCATTATGGGTCTGTTCAGGATTTCAATTTCTTCCTGGTTCAATCTTGGGTGATGTCTAAGAATAAATCTAAGAAAACATGTGAAAAACATTTATGGTAGATTTTCTTAAATATCCATAATAAAAAAAAATTTGGTATATTAAAATATACCAAATTTGGTAAAATTAAAATAGAGTGTGTAGAATGAAAAATGATGAAAGCAAGTTAGTGGCAAGCCACAGACTAGACAATACACTTGTTAATCAAACAACTAACAAAGTTTTAGTATCCAGAACATAGACTGTAAAGCGCTTCTGCAAATAGAAACTTAAAAATACATTAAACCAGGAGAATGACAGAATCCAAAAAGCACATAAAAAGATGATAAAGTTCATAATGTATGAAGCTATGAACAAGAAATATTATGATTAACAAAGCAGAAATACAAAAGATCATCAGAGACTGCTACGAACAAATATATGTGTAAACCACGATGAGATACCCAATAAAATAGCTAAATAGTTAAAATGAGAAAAATCTGGCATTATCTAGTGCTGACAATCTTACAGAGCAACTGGACTGTAGTGAATTGCTGGAAGAAAAGTAAAATAATACAGCCATTTTGGAGAACAGTCTGACAGTTTCTTATGAAGTTAGATGTACACTTACCACGTGGACTAGAAATTTCTCTCCTAGTTTTTACTTAAGAAAAATGAAACCTACACTTATCACAAACAAACAAACAAGCAAAAATCCTGTGAATGGTACAACTATTTAATTCATTATCATCAATAATTAAAAACAGCCCAAATGTCTTGCAACTGCAGAATTGAGAAACAAACCCTGGCTCCTCCATACAGTGGAATACTATTTAATAATAAAAGATACTGGCTACTCATCCATGTAACAACTGGCTGAATCTCAGATGCATGTTGCTAGGGGAAGAAGTTCCTTCAGTCTACATGATTCTATTCAGATGACATTCTGGAAAAGGCAAAAATGTAGGAACAGAAAACAGATGAGAGACTTTCAGGGTTTGGTGGTAGGGATGGATTTCAGGAATATTGACACTAATGTTCTTTATCTTGATTTCAATAGTGGCAAAATATTTCCATGTTATCTACAAAGCATAGAACTGCATACTAAAATGATTTGTCCCTATGTAATAATAAACTCTGATAAAATATTATGGGAAGAAAGCAGATGTTCAGAAATAGCACAATCTCCTTCTCATCACCTGTGGTACCCAGAGAACCAGTATCCCCTGTCCCCAGCTGGCTCTTGCACACTCCCTGCTTTACCCCAGAGGTCACTGAGATGGTGAGGCCAGCATGAGACCAGCACAGCCTACTCTAGCTTTTAAAATTGGAGGTGATATTGACTTAAACTGTTTTATGGATGCAGAATATGTAAAAATGAAAGTCCTGAGCCATCTAATAATTTACGTCCAGGACATGAACCCAAACACTTGAGTGACATCAATCTTATTGAGCTTTTATTATATTAAATCCAACCCAGTAGATAAAATTCAATAAAAATAATGTCTGTCAAAAGACTGACATTATTTAATTTCTAAACACAGTTAATCAGGCTTTCCTTTGGACTCTCCTAGCTCCCATGTCTTCCCTTTAATTAGAGTATTTATTAAAACATATTTTAATTATTTATTTGTATCTCAATTTTCTCCACTAGGATTTTGGGTTCCTTGAGGTCAGGGATTTTAACTTAACTGCTGTTGGTGCTCACATGCCAGTGTATTTGTGTGAAAAGAATGAGGGGATGAATGAGAGCTTACACCCACCTTCTCTCTTTTGTCTCCTGTCTCCATCATTCTCCCCTCTCCACCCATCTCTAAATTCTACAGAGCTGTGCCAAGCTGTCCTGCCTCTCTCTGGCTGCAGCAGTGGCCCCCTTGCTGCCCAGGGCTCCTGAGTCGTGGGCAATCCTACATCTACACACCAGACACACATCTACACACTACACACATCATTAAACAGATGATGCCACTCTCAGGTTTAAATCCAATGGTGTTCAACCAGACTTCGAACAGTAGCCAGATAGTCCTTAGTTAGGCTTTGAATCCCCTCCAAAGAGAAAGGTCCTTCCTTTACTTGTTCTTCATGGTACTGGTTCCTTTTCATCAGAGATCTTCAGTATAATGTCCACTCCTCTGAGAAGCCCTTCCTGATCACACAAGGTTCATATCACCTGGTTTCCCTTCTCTGTAGAGTATTCATCCCTGGGAGATATCTGTATTATTTATTATCTAATTAATAACAATCATCTCCTTAACAACATTCTTTGAGAGAGCAGGAACTCTGCCTTCACCTTGTCTTGCCATCACCAACACATGGCAAATGTTTAATGAACACTTGTTGGGAGTTGGATAGATGGCTGGGTGGGTGGATGGATGGATGGATGGATAGAAGGATGGATGGATGGATGGATGGATGGATGGATGGATGGATGGATGGATAGAAGGATGGATGGATGGATGGATGGATGGATGGATGGATGGATGAGCTGATGGATGGATGGACAGGTGACGACATAAAAGAATAGCATCTTTCCCTGAAGTGTGGCATCTTTCATCTAACACTAAAAGTGTTACTTTCTAAGAGACAGAAAACACAGCCAACCTTATCCATAAATGCCCACTCAGCCCTGCACTATGCTGAAGTGTGCCACAGACAGCCTCCCTGATGCCTGTCTTTACCTGATGTGTGTTGTTTAGGTTAATATGGGAAGGAACAAGGAATCAGATGCAGACCTCAGCAGGGTGAGTAGCAAAATTAGAAAAAAAATGGTAGGGAGAAACAAATATAGAGCTTTGACTTACTTCATAATGCTGACGGGTACTCAAGATCTTACAGGACCGAATTCCTCCTACGTGGCATGGGAGGCATCTTTTTTATTTCTCCTTGTGAGGTGGTTGCTCACCTTTTTCCCCAGCCTGCCCAGGCCACAGTATCTCTGTTATTTTCAGAGACATCCATATCTACTTTTATATCATTACCTCTGTCCTGTCAGCCCAATGCTATTGTTAGACCTAGAATGAAACAACAGCAGAAAAATCATGGTCATGTTGTTTTCAAATGTCAGTCTGCCTTTCTGCGGCCTCCAGATCTTACTCTGGTCTCTGTGTCTCTGTCTTATACAAAGATGATAATCTGAATGTTTTACTTATAACTGAAAACTCATTGCAGAAACTATTTTAGAAGTACCCTCTCTGGGCAATTCAGCTGACAAAAGACCCTCTGTCTCAGCAGTTCTCAACCTGAGGGTCGCGACCCCTTTTCAACAATGAAAACACATTGCGGCATTAGGAAGGTTGAGAACCATTGCTCTACATGGAAGCCAAATCAGAGGGGGACCCTGGGAACTTTAACATCAGAATTTCTCCAAAGCCAAAGGCAGACCGAGCAGGGGACCAGCTGCCAGAGTTTTTCCAAAGGCACGTTTGGGCGCCAGAGTCCTTGAGGTCAAACCTTACCAACTAGAACTGGGTGAGCCACTTACTAGCCCTGGGTGTCAGTTTTATTATTCTACAAATCATGTGGTGGTTTAAGATTTTGTGAGTGCATGTATACAAAGCACTTTGCACAATGACTGCCCCATAGTGGGTGTCAGCACCCACTGTGTATCAGTACATATCTGGTGTATCTATTGAAAGTGATTATGATTACTTTATAATTACTTCTTCTTCCCTGAAATGCACATAGCACCACTCCCATTTTTTGAAACATCAATTACTGCAAATTATCTCAGGCGATTTCCTTCAGTGATGAGTCCACCATGCTCTTGTCCTGGCCTTTTCCCAGACCCCTGAGAAGGCAAGGCGTGGACAAGATGGGCACACTCGTGGTTTCATCCATCAGCAGCCAGAGGGAAATTCTAGCAGGCACTCCCAATGCGTAGCTGGGAAGAAGCAGAGCCCTGCAGGAAGTAAACACGTCCCACCCACTCCAACTTCTCTCTGTTCTCTATCTGGGGACTTCCAGCCCCCTCCAGACCGCAGAATGCTCTCATCCTACACAGGGGTCGACTGATGGAGAAAAATGCTCCTTTGAAGATAATGTGTTTGCTATGGACAAAAATGTTGAGGCCGTGGTATCATCTTTTCTAGGTAGGTCCAGAAATCTAATTGTAAAGAGCCCTTGTCTTCCTCAAGAGAAAAAATGATAAATAGTATCATTTTGGTTCACACCCATGAGTGATGCTTCTGCAGCTGTTTGAATTAATTGTGAAATGCAAGCATTCTCAGTAGGAGTCTGTATTTTCATACAATAACTTCCTGCTGAGTTGGTTCAGCCAGCTCCACCCACCCCAGCCCTCTCCACACACCTCAGAGGTGAGGACATCTTCAGCACAGAGTTAATTTTGTTTATTAAAGGACTCCCAGAGTGTTGTAATATCAAACTCTTCTCAAGGGTAAAGAGCATCTCTACTGCTCCCGCCCTCCCCCAGCCCCC
>CAUYON010119432.1:0-10259 GCA_963573935.1 Arctocebus calabarensis
GCCAGCCACGTACACCTGAGCTGGCGGGTTCAAATCCAGCCTGGGCCCACCAAACAACAATGATGGCTGCAACCAAAAAATGGCCGGGCGTTGTGGCGGGCACCGGTAGTCCCAGCTACTTGGGAGGCAAAGGCAAGAGACTCGCTTGAGCCCAGGAATTGGAGGTTGCTATGAGCTGTGATGCCATAGCACTCTATCCAGGGTGACAGCTAGAGGCTCTGTCTCAAAAAAAAAAAAAAAAGCTACTAAATCCTTCCTTTTATGATATAGCATACATCATCTAAAAATAACAATGATGAATTCCTATGTGTTTTCCTACGTAATTACAATACCCATTACCACACCTAAGAAAATAAACTATAATGTCACCCTTAATTATTATCAAAATATCTTTTATATCTGTTTCCCTCACCAAAATCAACTTAGTATCATAAAAACTAAGGATTCAACTTAGGTTCATGCATTTCACTTGGTCATTACGTCTCTTTTAGTCTAGAACAATGTCCCTGCTCTTTTTTTAGGAGGACAGGGTCAAGTTCAGGGCCAGTCTTTAGGAAACATACCTTGATTTTGGATTTGCCTACTTGTTTATATCTTTTACTCTTTTTTTTTCCTTAGAGAAAGAGTCTCACTTTGCCACCCTCAGTAGAGTGTGTGGCATCACAGCTCACAACAACCTCCAGCTCTTGGGCTTAAGTGATTCTCTTGCCTCAGCCTCCCGAGTAGCTGGGACCACAGGCGCCTGCCACAACGCCTGGCTATTTTTTGTTGCAGTTTGGCTGGGGCCAGGTTTGAACCTGCCACCCTCGGTATATGAGGCCGGGCATCCTACTCTCTGAGCCACAGGCACTGCCTTTTTTTTTTTTTTTTTTTTTAAGACAGTCTTACTTTGTCTCCCTCAGTAGAGTGTTGTGGTGTCACAGCTCACAGCAACCTCAAAGTCCGGGGCTTCAGTGATTCTCTTGTTTAGCCTCCCGAGTAGCTGAGACTACAGACACCCGCCACAACACCCACCTATTTTTAGAGACAGGGTCTCATTCTGGCTCAGGCTGGTCTCGACTCTATGAGCTCAGGCAATCTACCTACCTCAGTCTCCCAGAGTGCTAGGATTATAGGTGTGAGCCACATGCCCAGCCTATTTCTTTTACTCTTAACCACTATACTATGATGTCAGTGGTGAAGATCACAGGTAAACTTAACATAAATTGCCAATAATAAGGATTCATGTAACCATTCAGATGGCTTTGAGGATGTTTCTTAAAACATTGATAGGCTTGGCGCCTGTAGGTCAAGGGGCTGAGGTGCCAGCCAAGTACACCTGAGCTGGCGGGTTCAAATCCAGCCCAGGCCTGCCAAACAACAATGACGGCTGCAACCAAAAAATGGCCGGGCGTTGTGGCAGGCGCCTGTGGTACCAGCTACTTGGAAGGCGGAGGCAAGAGACTCGCTTGACCCAGGAATTGGAGGTTGCTGTGAGCTGTGATGCCACAGCACTCTACCAAGGGTGACAGCTTGAGGCTCTGTCTCAAAAAAAAAAAAAAAAAAAATTGATGGCTTTATTTTATACTTTATCTACTATATACCTAAGGCTGTATAAAGAAACCATTTTCTACTATTCTAAGAACCACCCAATATCCTTTTTCTATATAGATGACGAATTCAAATTGGAAGATGTCAAATGAAACTAGCTAATCATTTCAACTTTAAAGAAGTCCAAAGGAGGACATAAAGAGTATCTTTAGAATTAGAAGAAAAAGCTGGGCCTAGTGGCTCATGCCTATAATCCTAGCACTCTGGGAGGCTGAGGTGGGAGGATCACTTGAGCTCATGAGTTCAAGACCAGTTGGATCAAGAGCAAGGCCCTGTCTCTACTAAAAATAGAAAAATTAGCCTGGCGTTATGGTGGGAACTTGTAGTCCTAGCTCCTTGGGAGGCTGAGGCAAGAGGATGGCTTAAGCCCAGGAAGTTAAAGCTGCTGTAAGCTATGATGCCAGGGCACTCTAGCCTGGAACAACATGGTGAGACAAATAAATAAAAAATTAATAAATATAGCCGGGCGCTGTGGTGGGCGCCTGTAGTCCCAGCTACTAGGGAGGCTGAGGCAAGAGAATCACTTAAGCCCAAGAGCTGGAGGTTGCTGTGAGCAGTGTGACTCCACGGTACTCTACCCAGGGTGATAAAGTGAGACTCTGTCTCTACAAAAAAAAAAAAATAATTAAATAAATAAATAAATAAATAAATAGAAGAAAAGCACACTGGACACAAGACCCTAGTAGTTTTTAGGTGATTCATAATACAGAAAGAAGTGTGGAAGAAAGTACGAATTCTGTATTACAAAGTGTCAACTTTTGTTAAAAGACCCTTTTACAGAAGAAGTAATGCATTTCCCTCAATGTCTGAAATCTGTGCTATTTAGGTAACCATGCCAGAGATAGGCATGTAATAGTAAGGCAATACAAACAGTTAGATAAAAAAAGCTAATCTTTCCATCTCAGGCTTGCAGTTATCCAATTCCCTTAACTCTGTAACAACCACCAGGTCACCAACCCAGGATCACTGTTTACCACTCCTAATCAATAACCTCCTCTACCCTCCATGGTAACTACAAATCTATCTTTGTGATATTCCCTTGTTTTCCTTCATAGCTTTATCACCTACGCATGTATCTACAAACAACATAGGTATAGTTTTCCTTGGTTTTGTACTTTATATTAACAGAATGCTATATATATATATTTTTTTTTTAAGAGACAGAGTCTCACTTCATTACCCTTAGTAGAGTGCGATGGCATCACAGCTCACAGCAACCTCCAACTCTTGGGCTTAGGCGATTCTCTTGCCTCAGCCTCCCAAGTAGCTGGGACCACAGGTGCCCACCACAACGCCCGGCCATTTTTTGGTTGCAGCCGTCATTGTTTGGCGGGCCCTGGCTGGATTCGAACCCACCAGCTCAGGTGTATGCGGCTGGCGCCTTAGCCCGCTGAGCCACAGGCGCAGAGCCAGAATGCTATATTCTTTTAATCTATACAAAGCGCATTGCAGAATTAATCTGTTATTTAAAAAAAACTAAACCAGGTTAATTTTAGGGCTGTTAAATTGATAAAACGCATTTAAGATTCTTGGGCGGCGCCTGTGGCTCAAGGAGTAGGGTGCTGGTCCCATATACTAGAGGCAGTGGGTTCAAATGCGGCCGTGGCCAAAAACTATAAAAAAAAAAAAAATTAAAAAATAAAAACTAAAAAGATTCAAAGTAATACAGGAAATGTTATATAGTCATTTTAATTTTTCTGTGAAGACAAGCAAAAAGTATATTGCCTAGGAAGAGTTCATTGCACAAAATGGGAAAGCATATTCAACCAGGACAAATCTCATATCCTTCAAAGGAAGTATAGTAGACAAACATACATATTGTTTCTTAGTGTGAACAAGTTAATCTTTTCTGGACTAAAAAGTCCCAGAAGGACTTATTCTTTTAACTTTTACATGTTGAGTGACATCATGCAACTGAGATTATCAGCTATCCAATCAATATCTCCTTAAAATTCTAGGAAGCAGACAGGATGTGGAGGTAGATGGTATTTGATATCAGCAGAGTGCTGCTTCTTAAAAAGAATGCATACCTTGGCTCGGCTCCTATAGCTCAGTGGCTAGGGCGTCGACCACATACACAGGAGCTGGCAGGTTCAAATCTGGTCCGGGCCTGCCAAAGAACAATGACAACCACCACCACAACAACAACAACAAAAAATAGCCAGGCGTTGTGGCAGGTGCCTGTAGTTCCCCCTACTTTGGGAGGGTGAGACAAGAGAATTGCTTGAGCCCAAGAGTTTGAGGTTGCTATGAGCTATGATGCCACAGCACTCTACCGAGGGCAACACTTTGAGACTGTCTCAAAAAACAAACAAAAGAATGCATACCGTAACTCACAAACTCCTCAAGTCCTGTTTGAATTATGTTCAGTGCATTTTCAGGATATAACAACAAGTAACACTTGTGGCATTTATAGCGTGTGAAGAACTGTTCTAAGTGTTTTATTCATATGTCCAAATAATCCTCACAATACTATATAAAAGAGGTACTATTAATTTCCTCATTTTACAGATGTGACAACTGGTCTAGACAGGTTAGGTAACTTGCCCAAAATCAACTTGTAGTAGTAAGTAGTACAGACTAGTTTTCAACCGAGGCAATCTGACTTCAAAGTTCTTGTTCATACCCGCAACACCTCACTGCCTCACACGAGCTTAGGGCTCTTTGGAAGCCGAGGTGAGTGGATTGCCTGAGCTTACAGGTTCAAGACCAGTCTGAGCCAGAGCAAGACTCTGTTTCTAAAAATAGCTGGGCACTGTGGCAAGCACCTGTAGTCCCAGCTAATCAGGAGGCTGAGGCAAGAGATTCACTTGAGCCCAAGAGTTTGAGGTTGCTGTGAGCTATGGCCTCACAGTCTCTCTTCTGTGGGCAACAAAATGAGACGCAGGCTCAAAAAAAAAAAAAAAAAAACTAAGTCCTAGCCTGGCACAGTGCCTCACAGAATTGTAGGATTACAATTCTGTGAGGCAGAGGCAGGATGATTGCTTGAGGTCAAGAGTTTAAGACCAGCCTGAGCAAGAGTGAGACCTTGTCTCTACCAAAAACAGAAAAATTAAGGGTGGGTGCAGTGGCTCACAAATGTAATCCTACCACTCCAGGAGGCCAAGGCAGGCAGATGGCTTCAGTTTAGGAGCTCAAGACCAGCATGAGCAAGAGCAAGACTCTATCTCCAAAACTAACTGGTCATTGTGGTTGGCAGCCAAGAGTCTGAGGTTGCTGTGAGCTATGACGCCACAGCTCTCTACCAAGAGTGACAAAATGAGACTCTGTTTCAAAAACAATAGAAAAATTAGGCAGGTGTGGTGGTGGTGCCCCAGCTACCCGGGAGGCTGAGACAAGAGGATCACTCAAACCCAGAAGTTTGAGGTTGCAGTGAGCTATGATGATGCCACTGCACTCTACATAGGGCAATGGAATGAGATTCTGTCTCAGAAACAAACAAAAAAACCAACTCAGTCTCATAAATATTAAATATTTTTTAGTTACCAGCAGAGGAATTTATCAAAGATATCCAGTTACATGAAAAAAACATTTATATCATTGCGACTGCCTAATGATGAAGGCTTTTTGAATCACAAATTTTGCACTTTTCAGTCTCAAACATTTAAAATGCCAGCCTGGGGCAGCACCTATGCCTCAGTGAGTAGGGCGCTGGCCCCATATACTAAAGGTGGAGGGTTCAAACCCAGCCTCGGCCGAACTGCAAAACAGAAAAATAGCCGGGCATTGTGGCAAGCGCCTGTAGTCAGTCCCCTCCCTACTAGGGAGGCTGGGGCAAGAGAATTGCCTAAGCCCAGGAGTTGGAGGTTGCTGTAAGCTGTGTGATGCCATGGCACCCCACAGAGGGCGATAAAGAGAGACTCTGTCTCTACAAAAATAAATAAATAAATAATAAAATAAAATAAAATAAAATGCCAGCCTGAGCAAGAGTAAGACCTCGTCTCTAAAAATACTCAGGCACTGTAGTAGGCACCTGTAGTCCCAACTACTTGGGAGGCTGAGGCAAGACAATCGTTTGAGTCGAAGAGTTTGAGGTTGCTGGGAGCTATGGACACCATGACACTCTATCTCAGTGGGTGATCAGGTGAAACTCTGTTTCAAAAAAAAAAAGGCTACACCCATAACTCAGGGGGTAAGGGCAACAGCCACATACACTGAGGTAGAAAGGTTCGAACCCGACCCAGGCCTACTAAACAACAGTGACAACTGCAACAAAAAATAGCCAAGCATTGTGGTAGGCATCTATAGTCCCAGGTACTTGGGAGGCTGAGGCAAGAGAATCACTTAAGCCCAAGAGTTTGAGGTTGCTGTGAGCTGTGACACCATGGCACTCTACCAAGGGTGACATGGTGAGGCTCTGTCTCAAAAAAAATAAATAAATAAATAAAAAGACCATGAATTTAAATGTGAAGTGTAAAAGTACAAAACTCAGACAAGAATATAAGAGAAAATCTTCTAGACTTAGGGCAAAGACTTCCTAGAAATGACACCCAAAAGCACAATTAAAAAAAAACAACCAATAAATTAGACTACACAAAATTAAAAGCTTTTACTTTACAAAAGATCCTATGACAGGCCAGGCCAGGTTAGGTGGCTTATGCCTGTAATCCTAGCACTCTGGGAGACCAAAGTGGGTGGACTGTCTGAGTTCACAGGTTCAAGACCAGCCTGAGCCAGAGCGAGACCTCATCTCTAAAAATAGCCAGGCATTGTGGTAGGCACCTGTAGTCCCAGCTACTCGTAAGGCTGAGGCAAGAGAATTGCTTGAACCCAAGAGTTAGAGGTTTCTGTGAGCTATGACACCACGGCATTCTATTGAGGGTGACAAAGTGAAACTCTGTTTCGAAAAAAAAAAATGAAGACAATGTAAAGGTAAGTTACAGACTAGTAGAAAATATTTGCCATATTTCTAAACCACGTATTAATACATATGAGAAAGTTACATTTATGAAGATGTTTATAAAAAAAGAAAAAATACATAGAGAGGGAGGCACCTGTGGCTCAGTGGGTAGGGTGCCGGCCCCATATACTGAGGGTGGCAGGTTTGAACCTGGCCTGGCCAAATTGCAACAAAAAAATAGCCAGGCATTGTGGCTGGCACCTGTGGTCCCAGCTACTTGGGAGGCTAAGGCAAGAGAATCGCTTAAGCCCAGGAATTGGAGGTTGCTGTGAGCTGTAATGCCACAGCACTCTACCGAGGGCGACAAATTGAGACTCTGTCTCTACAAAAAAAAGGAAAATGGGCAAAAGACATGAGACAAGGAATCAAAGAGGATATACAAAGGCCAACCACGGTGGCCTAGCACTCTGAGAGGCCAAGGCAGGTAGACTGTCTGAGCTCACAGTTTGAGACCAGCCTGAGCAAGAACCGGACCCTGTCTCTAAAAATAGCTGGGCATTGTGGCAGGCACCCATTGTGCTAGCTACTCAGGAGGCTGAGGCAAGAAAATCACTTGAGCCTGGGAGCTTGAGGTTGCTGTGATCTATGACACCACAGCACTCTACTAAGGGCAACAAAGTGAAACTCTTGTCTCAAAAAAAAGAGGATATACAAATGGCTAATAAGCACATGAAAAGATGGTCAATATCATTAGCTACTAAGGAAATGTAAATGAAGACTACGATGACTATTTGATGAGTGTTACTTACTATACACCTACAAGAACAGCTAAAATAAACTGTGACGATGTGAAATGCTGTCAAGAATACAGGGAAACCGGTTCTCTCACCCACTGTGGGTGTGAATGTAAAACTGTGCAGCCATGTTGGTTAAAGAGTTTAGCAGTTTATTAGAAAACTAAACAAAATGAACCTATAACCACACAAAAACCCATATACGAATGTTTATAGAAGCATTACTTATGATAGCCAGAACATGTAAAAAACAAAAAACAAAAATATTCTACAATATATGAATAGTTAAACTGTGGCATACCCATACCATGGGATACAACTCAGCAATAAAAATGAATAAACTATTGATACACACAATAACTTGGATGGGTCTCAAGGGCATTATGTGGAGTGAAAAGGCCAATCTCAAAAGGTCATACATTGTTGTATGATCTATTTATGTAACATTCTCAAATTGAAAAAATTATACAAATGGAAAATAGACATATTAGTTGCTAGGGGTTATGTCTCATGGGTTGGGGGTAACTATAAAGGGGTGGCACAGGGAAATCTTTGTGTCAATAGAATAGTTCTGTATCCTGATTGGGCCAATGGTTACGTGAATCCATGCGTGGTAAAATGACACAGAACTGTACATACACATTGAACCTATGTCAATTTCCTGCTTTTGATACTGTACTATAATTATGTAAGGTATAACTATTGCAGGAAACTGATTAAAGAGGACATAGAATCTCTCTGCACTATCTTTGCAACTTCCTACGAATCTATAATTATTTCCTAAATGAAAGTTTCAAAAAAATTTTTGAAAAGAACAGAATGTCCTCAAAAACAGCACATGGAGCTTTTGGTCTGACATCTTAGCTAGGCTGCAATAGTGGCAGTTCCTCTCTGAGCTTTGCAATGCCTCCCAAGGACGACAAGAAGAAGAAAGACGCCAGAAAGTCAGACAACAAAGACAAAGACCCAGTGAACAAATCTGGGGGCAAGGCCAAAAAGAAATGGTCCAAAGGCAAATTTCAGGACAGGCTCAACAACCTAGTCTTGTTTGACAAAGCTACATATGACAAACTCCATAAGGAAGTTCCCAACCATAAACTTATCAAGCCAGCTGTGGTCTCTGAGAGACTAAGATTCGGTTCCCTGGCCAGAACAACCTTCAGGAGCTCCTTAGTAAAGGAGTTATCAAACTGGTTTTAAAGCACAAAACTCAAGTAATTTATACCAGAAATGCCAAGGGTGGAGATGCCCCAGCTGTTTGTGAAGATGCAAGAACAAGGTCCAACTAACCACATATTTGGAAAAACAAAACTTTATTGAACAACAACAACAACAAAAATAGCACATGGAACATGTGTGTATATTTAAATAAATAAATATCGAACTGATAATAGTTACTCCTTGACAGGCTCTTTTACTCTCTATATTAAATATTTTTGAAATTTCTATATTTTATACAATGAACATGTTTATATTTGGTAATCAGAGAGAAAAAGTTTAAGAAAATGAAAATAATGAATATTTCTCACTGTTTTAAGCAAACTTAAAACATACAAATAGAAAATTAAGGAAATCAATTAAATTTAATTATTAACCCATGTATACATATACATACTAATAAGAGATAAGAAATAATGAGGTAACCAACAAAACCAATACATCTAAGAAAAGATCTGATTATAGACCCACTCCATCATCCATTAACAATGTGACTTTGGAAAACAGCCTAACCTTTATACTGTAGCCTAAACAGCCTAACCTTTATCACAAGGTTATAAACAGAACATTAGACACATCACATTCTGTAAATCAGGATGGACACAATTCTTATGTTACAATTGGAAATGACCTGAAAAACTGAATCTAATTCCTCAATTTATAGCCAAAGAAATTAAGACTAGAGAGTAAAATGCTTTCAGGTATCTCTTTGCCAACAGAATCTGACGTAAAACCCAGAAAGTATAGTAGTTGAAGAGTGTTAGTAGAGAAGGGAAGGGAGTTAAAAGGAAAAAACAAAAAAGAAAGAAGTGCTGGCTTTCGAATCAAACTGCCTATTAGGCTCGGCGCCTGTAGCTCAGCAGCTAGAGTGCTGGCCACATACACTGGGGCTGCTGGGTTGGAACCTGGCCAGTACCTTCCAAACAAAAAAACAACTACAACAACAACAAAAAATAGCTGGGCATTGTGGCAGGCGCCTGTAGTCCCAGCTACTTGGGAGTTTGAGGCAAGAGAATTACTTAAGCCCAAGAGTTTGAGGTTGCTGTGAGCTGTGATGCCACAGCACTCTACTGATGGCAACATAGTGAGACCTTGTCTCAAAAAACAAAAAAAACTGCCTATCAAACTGTGGTTGACCATTCACAGCTATATGACCTTGCAGAAGTTACTTCCTTGGGCCTCACTGTTTTTATATGTAGAATGAGGAGAATACTATTAAATAGTTCCTATTTTATAGGCTTGTTGTAAAGATTATATGGAATAATACACATAATGTACTTACAATAATGCTTGGCAAATAGAAATTGCTCAATAAATGTACATTAGTATTAACATTATTGTCAACTCCTCTTTCTTTTATACAATATTGCCCTAGGCCTGAAATTAAATCAGGATAGTCTGGTCTATCAACAAATAGCCATAAGGGCTCAGCGCCTGTGGCTCAGCGGGCTAAGGCGCCAGCCACGTACACTTGAGCTGGCGGGTTCGAATCCAGCCTGCCAAACAACAATGATGGCTGCAACCAAAAAGTGGCCGGGCATTGTGGCAGGCGCCTGTAGTCCCAGCTACTTGGGAGGCAGAGGCAAGAGACTCGCTTGAGCCCAGGAATTGGAGGTTGCTGTGAGCTGTGGATGCCACAGCACTCTATCTAGGGTGACAGCTTGAGGCTCTGTCTCAAAAAAAAAAAAACGACACTGAAGTATGTATACATAGTGACTATGAGAGAGGATACCCAGGAAAAGTGAGTAGAGGTCTTCTGGCGGAGGCCCCAAAGACATACCTGCAAGATCGGCCCCCTGTGGTGACTCAGCTGTTAG
>CAUYON010119433.1:0-12234 GCA_963573935.1 Arctocebus calabarensis
CTATGCTGTTTTGGTTAGCATTGTGATACATGTTGAAGTCAGGTAGTGTGGTTTCTCTAGCTGTGTTCTTATTGCTCAAGATTCCTTTGGCTATTTGAGATCTCTTTGGTTTGGTTTGGTTTTGGGTCCATGTAAATTTTAGGATTCTCTTTTATATTTCTGTGAAAATACTATTCTTATTTTGATAGGTATTGCATTGAATCTGTAGATTGCTGTGGGTACTATGGTCATTTTAACAATATTATTTATTTCAGTCCTTGAGCATGAGGTATGTTCTGTTTGTGTCTTCTTCAAGTTCTTTCATCAGTGTTTTGTAGTTTTTCTTGTAGACATCTTTTACTTCCTTTGTTAACTTTTTTCCTGTGGTGTTTTTTGTTTTGTTTTTGAGCTAATGTAAAGGAGATTGATTTCTTCATTTATTTTGCAGCTGTTTCATCATTGGTGTATGGAAACACTATTGATTTTTATTTGTTTACTTCATATCCTGTAACTTTACTGTATTTGTTTATTCTAGGATTTTTGGTGCAGTCCTTAGGTTTTTTTAAATACAAGATCAGGTTGTTTGCAAAGGACAGTGAAATTACCCTTTTTTCCAACTTGGAGTTTTAAAAATTTCTTTCTCTCTTGGCCAGACGTTGTAGTGGGTGCCTGTAGTCTTAGCTACTTGGGAGGCTGAGGCAAGAGAAACACTTGAGCCCAAGAGTTTGAGGTTGCTATCAGCTGTGGTGCAGCACCACTCTTCTAAGGGCAGTAAAGTGAGACTCTGTCTTCAAATTAAGAAAAAAAGAAAAAAGTATAGTCAAGAATGCTAGACAACCTTACCCAGTTCGTTTTAAACACAATTCCTGTCTCTCAGGTTAATTTATAAGTCAGTCTGTTTCCCCCATATCTTTATCTTCCCTATCAGCCACTTGTTTCATCTTGTACTCCTCCACTACCCCCTCCTTTCTTCAAGACTTGTATAAAACTATCTGAACTGGATTGGGTAATTGAGTAATCATTCTGTGATTTCTCCCTGTGAGCCTGGTAAATAAATTCTTTTTCTTATTAAGTTACCTTAATTAATGAGCTGATCTCTCAGTGACTTTTTGGGAAAGAGCAAGTTTCCTCTCACCCTCTCTATATGCTTAGGTTTAACAAAGTATGGACAGCCATGTGGAAATATTATTGGGAAAAAAAAGGTATGATCTAATGCTAATACTAATTTGGGGAGACCCAGCAAACACTGTCTGTGTAGATCAGTGGTTCTCAACCTTCTTAATGCCGTAATGTATTTTCATTGTTAAAATGGGGTCGCGACCCACAGGTTGAGAACCGCTGGTGTAGATTTTTCTTTGCCTCTATGCAAATTTCTTCTTTGTGGATGGTGAGGAGGAACCTCTCTGGAATGGGGATTTTATGACCTATAATCAAACATGGTGAGTAGGAGAGTTTCTATATGGCCAGATTTTACACAGAAAGGTAAAGGAAAGTTAGAGTAATATCCTTAGATTTTATGGCTGGCTTTGGGGAAGGAAGCTCTGCTTTCTGTGACCCACCCTCTGGAAAAAAGTATTCTGATTTCTCTGGCTAGCCTCCAGGGAGAATTGCACTGAGAAACGGGAGAGGAAGAGAACACCAGAGAAAAAGTTTTGCTTCTGAGGCTTTCATTTTGGGGTAGTGTTTTCTGAGCATGAATATTTCAAGGTTTATCCATTTTGTAGAATATATCATATTTCATTGCTTTTTATGGCTGATAGTATTGCATTGTACATGTATGTTTATCTGTTTAGGGATATTCGTGTTATAAATAATGCTGTTCTTCTCACTTATGTATAAGATTTTGTTCTCTTGGGTTCAAGCGATCCTCTTGCCTCAGCCTCCCATGTAGCTGGGACTATAGGCACCCTCCAGAACATCTGGGTAGTTTTTCTATTTTTATCAGAGTCAGGTTCTTGCTCTTGCTCAGGCTGGTCTTCAACTCCTGAGCTCAAATGATCCTCCTGCCTGGGCTTCCCTTAGTGCTAGGATTACCGTCTAGAATCACTGGGCCAGGCTTTTTTACATGAATGCAAATCTTTGCCAGTTACAACAAGTTCTTCTCAAAAGCTAGCCTTTTGTACTGTTTCCTTTAGATTTTTCACAGTGAAATACATGAAATGAAGACATAGATTAGTTCGCCATCCATGTAGAATCCACAGCCAGACACTGATTCACACACAATTCACTAATTGAGTGGTAAAGCATCTAAATACTATTAGGAAAAGACACACTGTGCTACCAGGACTGGGCTTTGGTTTCTCTGTTTGGTAATTGGATCAGAATTCAACCTTTACCTCTTGCCCACTAGTGAGGTTGAGTGACAGTAGAGTAACCTCTACCTTCCGGGACCTGAGGTGTGAGCTAGGTCCCAGCTGGATTTGTTTTCACTAAACACATTGAGGGTTAAAAATCCATCTGTTCAACTATTTCAGTGGAGTTAGAAATGGCTTGTTTAAAGGGCCCCCAAGTGGTTTTCTTTCTATACATGGTGCATTCATTTTGGTGTTTCTTTGCTTCCAGATCTTGTTAAACAACTTCATTTCTTGGAGTAAATGAACAGCTGCCTCAGTAGAAGGGAGATGTGCTGTCTGTGTCAGACTGGACTGGGCTGACAGTTCTCTGGCTGCCTCAGCCTAAAGGGAAAGAACTAAGTGGTTGTCTTTCATGGAGGTTAATAAGGGCCTCTCTTGTTGGGTGGTTTGTCTCTAACTGCTCAGGCTTTGGCACTCAATCTGTCAGGGATCTTAACAAATTACCCTTCTGGCTATGCACTTAGAAACAACACTTGTATTACCAATTTAGCAATTAAATGTTGAAGTAAATCACCATAGGTAACAAACAAATTTTAAACTGTTTGTTCCACTATTTCATTGACCTGTCTTGCAATTTGAGGATATGCCTCCCCCCCCCCCGCCTCCAAATTCAGGTATTAGGAATATTTAGCATTTTGGGGAAAACAGAAAATCCCGTATTTTTAGGGGGAAACATACATAGCAACTATATTTCTAAAGACTTTGTTTAACTATGTGTCACTGTTTCAAAGTTTGCTATTTTTAAGTTGTTAAGAAAATTTTCTAAATTATGTATACCTTTTTGTTTGGATGAAAAGTCGATCAAAGTGAAATAAATCTTTCCATAATGATAGGAATTCTTGCAGGGTCCGTGAGCACCTTATTGTACAATTGGGACACCTGGTGTCTCTAGACCGCTGCTTTGACCATCAGCAAACAATGTCTATCTAGAGTCATAGATGGAGACTCAGAAGGTTTAGGAGATTGAGCTCAATTACATTGAGCACTTCATTTCTTGCAAGTACTTTTAGTGAAACTACTAGATTTTTGTCTCCATGTGACTTGCCATTTCATTTGCTAAGTGGAACATTCAAATCATGACTTGAGAGCTTTTATTCTAGTAGAATAACGGGAGGTAGAGCAGAGAGAGAGAGAGGGAGAGAGAGAATATAAATATGCCACAATAACCAACACAGTGTCCACTCTGAGTACAATGTAGAAGGTTTTTCTTAAGGTGTGGAGACTCATTATACTAAAGAAGAAGTCATTTAACTGAAAAGAAAACTCCACTTCTCTTGTTTTACTGGTAATTGAAGTTAGGGGCAAGATGACAAACATAAATAACAAAATTATGAGAGTACACAGAGCCTGTGTTATTTCAACATATTAGAAAGTGAGCCATATGGTTATATAATTATATTTGACTCCTAGAAACATTCTTTTTTCAGGTATACACTGCTGAACACTAGTGCATACAATTCATCTTGTAAGAAAGAGAATTTTCAGCTGGTTGACTCTCATTCTATTCATAGTTCACTGAATATGTTCTATGGCCCATAAAAATAACAAGGAACATTTTTATTATTAGATACCACATTAGTCTTAGGAGCCACTGCATAGCAACAACTAGTTCCTTTGTTGTTCACTAAATTCTCTAATTAAATTAAATGAGGAATATTTATATGCTCTATAATTCATTTTAATCATACATGCAAAACATTGCATGTAAAATCCTGGCTATTCCTAGAAAGTTTTCATAGGCCCCAAAGGTACTTAAAAATTTTTAACAGAAAACTGCCCAATTGCTAAATATCATAAACATAATTTAATCAGTGCTTTGGTTTGAATGCCCCCTTGAAAATTCATGTTGAGAATTTAAGTGTCATTGTAAGAGCGTTAGGTTGTGGGGCCTTTATGAGGGGATTAAGCCAGAGAGGTCCCACCTTTAGAAGTGAATTATAGCAGGAGTGGAGTAGTTATTGAGGGAGTGGGCGTTTTATGGACAAGTTGGACCCTCTTTTGTCTTTCTCTTGCCTTTTCTTTGCCATACTATCATGGTCCTTACAAGATGCTGGCTCCTCAGTCTTAGATTACTCAGCCTCCAGAACCATCAGCCAAATTTCCGTTAAGTATAAATTACTCAGGCTTTGGTCTTTGTAAGGCCTGTCCCTGGTCCCATCAGAGTGCTAGCGGTGTGAGTTGTCAACCAGAGAGAAGAAGGGTCTGGCAGTTTCCTGGACAGTTCATATTGTTTGGGATTTACCAAGGGTGTGGTTTTTCTTACAGGAAATTAGGAAGTTGCAGTCCTAGGCAAGCCTTGAACGATCTGCCCACAGGTAGTTTTTGTTTCCTTCACCCTAGGGTCAATCTTAGTTGAGAAAAGGGCATCTATTTTGGTCTCTTAGATCACAGCTACAAACTCGGGCAGCCTGATATGGGTATTTACAGTGTCAGCACTGAAGCCATGTGAAACAGTAGAGCCCCATTACATCAAAATTCCTTTGCTCCTTTGAGTGTTTTAGATTCTGTCCTATTTTTTTCCTCTCCTATCTTTAGTGCCAAACACCCATTTCCTATATTTCTTTACCATCCAGGGCATCCTATATGTTATGCATATGACTTCAGATCCTAAAACTGGCAGCTTAGATTACACTGCTGATCTCCTAATGATTAGAATCAGGGTTGTTAAGTTTGTTTTCTCCTGTATAGTGTTTGAACTCTGTTTAATACACTCTCTTATTTCTTTCTATTATTCCTATTGTTGTGCCAGAGTACGAGTCCTCACAGACCCCCAGGGAGCCAGGGAGCCCAATGGAATCCAATGCAAGAACAAAAGAGTTTTTATTATACAAACTCGAGTTTGGGCCCTCGGTATCCTGGATGCAGCAGGTCACCGAAAGAGCCCCAAAGATAGGGCGGGTCAGGTATTTATGAGGTTAGGGTATGGGAACAATGGGGCCGCCCCTGATTGGTTGGGGTCCTGTTACTATACCTTATTAGGGTCAGCTTTGGTCAGGGGAGGTGGCCGCTGTGTTTGTATAGCTTATCTGGGAATGGAGCTGGGCTATGGTATTCAAAATTGCCACCATTGGTTAAGATGGAGCCACCTAGGCCTTGTGCCTCATGGTCTTTCACTATGACTCCTCCACTGGATCCTCTTTTCTTGTTCCCCTTCCTAATTCTTCATTCTTTCTCTTCATAAATGCATTTATAATCATGTCCCTAGTAAGTGCTTCTAAGCAGCTCTCTCTACATCCTGTATCATCAGCTCTAATCATTTTTAGAAGCTCTTTTCTAACAACCTACTACTTCCTGCCATGAGCTCTCTTACCCTAAGAACAAACTTATCACCCTCTTTACCAAACCAGTTTGACACCACCTTTTAAATTTTAATGGCTTGATTCAGTCTCAAAACTTCCAACTCATTTGTTATTCATCCTTCCTTTGATTCCCTTATCTCTTCGATCATCTAGTCCTGTTGTTCCTTCTTTTGTACTGTAGCTCATCCATTAATTCCTTTGTATTCCCAGGGCTTGAATATTTTCCAGACCTCATTATCTCTTGCTTTCAAGGGTATAATAACCTTGTAACTGGTCTCTTGGCATCCATGGTGCTTACCCCCTAGTGTCTTTTCCCATTTCATATCCTCATCACCTGTTCTGCTGTGGGTAGGGAGGAGAAATACACCTTTGATAAACTAAAGTTAAAGTGGAAATAGAATCATTTGAAGTCAGAGGAGCAAGTGCTCATTGTTGGTGGGGGCAATTAAGGAAAACTTTAAGGAGATGAAATTCAGAGTTTATATCAATAAAAGGGGCTGGGGGTGGTATTTGAGCTTAGGGAAACCTGGGTGAATAGAAACTTGGGATAGAAATGTAAGAAGACTTTGAGAACAATTGGTGGGCTTGGCTGAACCAGAAAGTTACTACTATAGGCAACAGGAGGTTTAAAATATAGCCTGGGCTCTGATTGTAGAGAGCCTTGAATACCAGGCAAAGGAATTTAAAATGTGTAGTGTAGGAAATGGATAGAGACATGATAAAAGTGGCATTTCAGGAGGATGAATCTGGCAGCTGTGTGTGGGGTAGATTAGTGGGAGGAGAGACTAGGCCTGGTGAGGAGGTTGTAATAGAGTTCAGATGTGAGTTAATGATGGCTTTGGATAGAATGCTAGTGAGAACAGAACTGATGAGATGGATGCAGATGTGAGAAGCATTATGGAAGGAGATTTGATAAGGTTTCCTGAGAGGCTGAAAGGCTGAATTTGCATGGGAGGGGAGGAAGTGGGAGGGTTGGAGTCTTGATGACCAGGAGAATATCAGAATCTTCCCATCCTTCAAGCTGCCCTGCTTCCTCTTCTAAGAGTACTTGTCCCAAAGGAGCATAGGGAGCAAGATACTTTGTTCATAATAGATGCTCAAACAGCATTGAATGAAAGCCCACTCCAGCTGACAGTGACGTTGCTTGCTCTGAACTCATACAGACCTTTTGACTCTACTTTTAGTATGCACTTAGCATAATCAGCATTCTTTCTACTAAGCCAACTTTTAATATGAGGCTGTGTTTTACCTCTACAGTGTGAGAGATCAGGTGCATCTTGAGGGCAAAAATCATGTCTTATTCCTTAGATCTCCATCCTACCTGGTCCAGTTCTAGGCACTTAGTAGTTGTTAAAACCATTTTACTTGATTATTTTCTTTATTCTCTCAGGGGGATTAGGTCATTCATCTTATAGGTA
Organism: Arctocebus calabarensis; assembly: GCA_963573935.1. Lineage (NCBI taxonomy): Eukaryota > Metazoa > Chordata > Mammalia > Primates > Lorisidae > Arctocebus > Arctocebus calabarensis. The sequence continues at coordinate 7,051 of CAUYON010119433.1, forward strand.
TACTTACCTGCCCATCATTATTCCAGTGACGCTTACAGTTTACAGGCAGTCCCTCGAGTTACAAACATCTGACTTGGATATAATTCGTACTTCAAGAGGTTATTACAGTAAGTCCCCAAGTCACAAAGATCCGACTGACGCATAACTCATACTTACAAACAGAGGCTATTAAGATCATAGGTAAATGTACCTGTTCCAACTTGCATACTACAGAACCTATCTTGTTTATATTCCAGGAACTTTCTTTAGCTACATTACTAAACCTAAGCCTCAGGGACTTACAGAAACATTCATTCATTCATTCATTTATTTATGTATTGCTTGAGTGAGACAGAGTCATACTCTGCCTCCCTGGGTAGAGTGCGGTGGCAACAGCCTATTTCACAGCAATCTCAAACTCCAGGGCTCAAGCGATCCTCTTGCCTCAGCCTCCCAAGTAGTTGGGACTACAGATGCCTGCAAAAATGCCAGGCTGGTTTTCTTCTACTTTTAGTACAAACAGGGTCTGACCCTTGCTCAGGCTGGTCTTGAACTCCTGAGCTCAAGTAATTCTCCTGCCTTGGCTTCCCAGAGTGCTAATACTGCATGTGTGAGCCACCATGCCCAGGGTGCAGAGACATTAAGCTTTTCTGTTGTGCCAGAGTAAGGTATCCCCACAGACCCCCAGGGAGCTGAATCCCATGCAAGAACAAAAGAGTTTTTAGTATACAAACCCGAGTTTGGGCCCTCGGTTGCCTGGCGCAGCAGGTCGCCAAAAGAGCCCCAAGGATAGGGCGAGTCAGGTATTTATGAGGTTAGGGTATGAGGTTAGGGTATGGGAATAGTGGGGCCACCCTGATTGGTTGGGGTCCTGTTACTATACCTTGTTAGGATCAGCTTTGGTCAGGGGAGTTGGCCGCTTGTGATTTTTATAGCTTATGTGGGAACTGAGCTGGGCTATGGTATTCAAAATTGCCGCCATTGGTTAAGATGGAGCCGCCCAGGCCCTGTGCCTCGTGGTCTTTCATTTCTTTCTCACATTCTCTTTTTCTCTCCCAGCGGCGTTTACTTAATTAAATCATATACTTTATGTTGCAGTAGGTTTTTGGTAAATGTTGGTTGACTTTATTCTAAGATTCCTGGCTGTGGTATAAGCTCTGCTTCTAGCTATCGCAGCTTTGTCTCCATCTGCATTCTTTTGCAACACTTTAGAAAGTGTATGTATTTTCACAAATGACAGATTTCCTTGGTTGAATTTTGTAAACTCTTCAAAATTTGGTTCATTTCTTTTCATTTCCAAAATATTTTTTATTCAAGGGTACTATATGGCTATTCATCTCCAAGGACATTTGTTATTGCCTGAAAAATATAGGCCATATTTGCTTTATGATCCCAATGTTACAAAACAATCAGAAAAGAATATCTCCATAAGCAAAATATTCATTTGGCCTTGAGACTCGTCCCAAATACCTTTCCTTCATATATTAATGCCAATTTCTACAAACATGCATTTAGATGTTACCTTAATTGGTAAGATTTAACATATGTAACAGTAATTCCCATTAAATAAATTGTTACAGGAATTTCTCTCTTATGGCTAAAATTTTAAAGCCCTGAATTTTAATGCCAGTCCTCCTCATTAAGTGCTATGAGAACTTAAGCAAGGCACTTGAGTTTCCCAGGTCTCTTTCTCCCATCTGTAGAAATGTTACCAGATTAAAAAGAATCCGACCACCTGTTACTGTCATCCAGCTACAGAGATGGGGGATTAGGTCCAATGAACTTTATTGTCAGAAGGCAAGCATTCTGGAGAACAGGGGGAGTAGGCTCTCAAATATGTTCTGCCTCATTAACTATTCTAATAGTTTTATAATGGGAATGCAAGGAAATAAACCTAGAAAAATTTAACTTTATCTGATTGGAAGTAACATTGAAGTAGTCTTCATTCGAGCAATGTAAAATGTTTAACAGAAATGTAATTTTCACTTTAACAAAATAAGAGAGCATTAAAGAAAACATCACATCATCAGGGTAACCTTTAGTCTACATATTAGAACATGTATTGTCTGTGTGTGACTACTTCCTCAAGTCCCCTAAAGTAAAAACCTCACAATCATGGAGAAACCTCACCTAGATAATCTTGGAAGGTAGAAGGGGAAGGCTAAGGAGACTAGGTCAGCTGTATTGCTTCAGCTTAGTTTCTCAGACTCCATCATGTAGGCCACTTCTCTCCCTTGAAAACAAGAGTATTGAACTAGATTACCTTCTTCCTTAGCAGTATTTTTGGCTTCAAGTTAGCTCAAGAAGAAAAAAATCTTATGGGGGGAAACATACAACTTGGACCTTTCAGTGACTTGTAGGATTCTAAGAACAGATTATGTGCCCCAGTATACCCAGACCTCATAGAAATTAGCATGGGAGACAGGAAAGCCATCAAGATTGGTGGTTATTTTCTTTTCTTTCTTTCTTTTTTTTTTTTTTTTTTTTAGAGACAGAGTCTCACTTTATCGCCCTCAGTAGAGTGCTGTGGCATCACATAGCTCACAGCAACCTCCAACTCCTGGGCTTAAGTGATTCCCTTGCCTCAGCCCCACCCCCGCCCCACCCCCACCCCACCCCCCTCCACCCCCGAGCAGCCCGGACTACAGGCAGGTAGTTACTTTCTTTTAGGACCTGGCTAGTTGTTAATAAAAAGCAAGCTCTCTCCCGCTCTTTCTTTTGCTCTCTATGTAGTCACACACAGATAATACATGTTCTACTGGTGGCTTCTTTGTATCTTTAGCTTACTCATGAACCACCAAGGCTGTAGCCCCAAGTCTCCTATGCCCTTCTAACTCAGCCCCTACAATTATCAGGCTCATACTCTCAATTTTAAATTACCAAATTCAAGAGGGAAAATGATTGACTCTGCTCATCTTTTTAAGCCAGACCTTGTAAGTCATAGCTTTCTGGTCAGCCGATGGAATGAATGCGTTTGAGGGAAGTGTCCCTAATGGCCCAGTTAGTTAGCTGCAGCCTGTGGGGATGAGGAGGTGGTTGACTTTAACTGAAATGGGTGTGACCGGTTGCATAAGCTATATTGTAGACAAATATGTAGACAGATAAATGGGTATTCTGAATTTTTTTATATTTTGTTACTGAAATTTTATTAAGCAAAAGGTATCATTTCTTATGCACATCATTTCAAGAATGTACAAGTGGTAGGAGGAAAGATTTTAGTTGTTTTTATTGTTAAAATATAAATTCTAATGGAAAAGCAAGATATACATCAAGCTGTCATTTTGTATCTTTAGAGTGATAAGTTTTAGCTTTTATTTTTTTTTTTTTTAGAAACAAATTTTTTTTATGAGAGGATAGAATATATAATCATAATATAAAATTGGTTTTTTGTTTTGTTTTGTTTTGCAGTTTTTGGCTGGGGCTGGGTTTGAACCCACCACCTCCAGCATAAGGGGCTGGCGCCCTACTCCTTCGAGCTACAGGCGTCCCCTAATTGTTTTTTTAAAAGAACAGATGGGTGAGACAGTGAGGAGGAGCTTCATGTACAGTTTGGCCCTTTTTTGCATCTTACCTTCAAAATTTTAGCAAGGTCCTCAATAAAGCATCTTTTTAAAAATGTCCAATACTCTAATTTTGATTCTCAACTTTCCCCCATCTGCTCCTTGTGACTTTTCTTCCCCCAAATGGCAATTCCATTCATTTTGTCTCTGGCACAAAACCCAGGAGTTATTTTTGACTACTCTATTTCTCCATACCTTACATCTAATCCACTGGTTCTCAACCTTCTTGATGCCGCAACCCTTTAATACAGTTCCTCATGTTATGGTGACCCCCAATCATAAAATTATTTTCGTTGCTATTTCATAACTGTAATTTTGCTACGGTTATGAATCATAATATAAATATCTGATATGCAGGATGTATTTTCATTGTTACAAAGGGGTCGCCACCTATAGGCTGAGAATTGCTGGTCTAATCTATTGTCCAGTTCTTTAAAATATATTCCAAATTTCATTATCTTTTCCATTTCTACCTTGCCATTCTGACATTTGGCTTAATCCGATGTCAGAGAAGAGGTCATTATTTCATGCACTTTGAATTTGAAGGACTTTTTATTTTATTTTATTTTATTTTATTTTTTTAGAGAGAGAGTCTCAGTTAGTCACCCTCGGTAGACTGCCCTGGCGTCACACAGCTCACAGCAACCTCCAACTCCTGGGCTTAGGCTACTCTCTCGCCTCAGCCTCCCAAGTAGCTGGGACTACAGGCGCCTGCCACAATGCCTGGCTTTTTTTTGTTGTTGTTGCAGTTAGGCTGGGATCAGGTTCGAACCCGCCACCCTCAGTATGTGGGTCTGGCACCCTACTCACTGAGCCACAGGCACTGCCCATTTAAAGGACTTTAAAGTTCATGTAGCCCAAGCCCTTGATTTTTCCTAAAAGGAAACAGACTACATAGGTTAAGTGACTTACGTTAGCTTAATCACCTGGTTTAAAAGACTAACGTATTTCCTGTTGTTATTTGTAATAAAAATGTTTACGTTCAGCTCCATGCCAGTTGCTCAGGGGTTAGAGCGCTGGCCACATACACCAAGGCTGGCGCGTTCAAACCTGACCTGGTCCTGCTAAACAACAGCGACAAATGTAACAAAAAAAAAAATAGTGGAGTGTTGTGGCAGGCGCCTGTAATCCCAGTTACTTGGGAGGCTGAGGCAAGAGAATCGCTAAAGCCCAAGAGTTAGAGGTTGCTGTGCATTGTGACACTGTGGCACTCTACTGAGGTGACATAGTGAGATTCTGTCTCAAAAAAAACAAAAAAAAGGTTTACTTTCACAGAGCATAATCTGTTGAACCCAAGGATTCGACCTGAGGCTGTTACTGATTTGAACATTTTCTGTAACTAGAGTTTAGAGAGAGCCTTTACAAAAACCTGTCACTTGTGGCTCAGCGCCTGTGGCTCAACAGGCTAGGGCGCCAGCCACGTACACCTGAGCTGGCGGGTTCGAATCCAGCCCCCGGACCCGCCAAACAACAATGACGGCTGCAACCAAAAAAAAAAAAATGACCGGGCGTCGTGGCGGGTGCCTGTGGTCCCAGCTACTTGGGAGGCAGAGACAGGAGACTCGCTTGAGCCCAGGAATTGGAGGTTGCTGTGAGCTGTGATGCCATAGCACTCTATCCAGGGTGACAGCTTGAGGCTCTGTCT
>CAUYON010119434.1:0-13352 GCA_963573935.1 Arctocebus calabarensis
TCGTCTCACCTCAGCCTCCCAAAGTGCTAGGATTATAGCTGTGAGCCACCAAATCAGCCCTAATGTAGAATGTTTTACACTGAGGACACATCTTCATAGTCACATGTGGCTAGTGGGTACAGTATTACACAAAGCAGATCAAGAGGATTTCTTCTACAGCTTGTTAGTCACCCTTTCAAAAATGTGAGTGTACAGCCCAGAGAGGCAAAAATATAGAAATATTTAAATACCCAAAGGATCCTTTCCATTTTCTTTGGTTTTTTTTTTTTTTTTTTTTTTTTTGGAGATGAGGTCCCACTCTGTCACCCAGGCTAGAATGCAGTGGCACAATCATAACTCACTGCAGCCTAGAACTCCTAGGCTCAAGTGATCCACTCACCTCAGCCTCCTGAGTAGCTGGGACTAAAGTGTGCCACCATACTTAGCTAATTATTTTTTTGTTTTTTTAAGAAACAGAGACTCAGAACCTGTAGCTCAGTGGTTACAGAGCAGGCCTATGCACCAGGGATGGCGGGTTCAAACCCAGCCCAGGCCTGCCAAACAGTGGCAACTACAACAAAAAAATAGCCAGGCATTGTGGCAAGTGCCTGTAGTCCCAGCTACTTGGGAGGCTGAGACAAGAGAATCACTTAAGCCCAAGAGTTAGAGGTTACTGAGAGCTGTGATGTCACTGCACTCTACCAAGGGCAACATAGTAAAACTCTGTCTCAAAAAACAAAAACAACAAAAAAAGAGAGAGACAGAGTCTCACTGTGTTCCCCAGGCTGGTCTTCTCAAACTCCTGGCCTCAAGTAATGCTCCCACCTCAGCCTCCCAGAATGTTGGGATTACAAACATGAGTCACTGCAGTCAAGCATCTAAGATATCTCATTTGTACAAGTTCTAAACCCAGGAAGGGGGGACCTTCATGGAAGGAAAAAAAAAAGGAGAGACCTTACTATTAGGAAAAGGAAAGACCCCTTTGAAGAATTGAAAAGAAACCATCTTGGTACAAAACACTAAAACCAATAATTAAAGTACAAAGAACATCACCCATATTTTTACTAATATTTTCCTCACCACTCACTCATCTACCCATTTTACACACAGCTCTACATCAATTTGAAAAGGAAAGATGCATTTTGTTCTGAAGGAAATAAAAAAGGAAAGTGAAAGAACATTTGGCTTTCTCCAAAAACACTCTCTAGTTAACACATTTGCTTCCCCTCCTCTTTAAAGTGTACAAATCAAACCCAGAGCCTGTCAGAAGACAGTGATCCCAACAAGAAAAATCTACTCCAGTGCAACCAAAGTCACCCTTTCCTCCTCTGTTCCTACTTCCTAAGGAACTAGAATCAGACCATTATGGAAAAAAGCCCAGCTGTGTGAGTCACTAGGGCCATACTCAAGGGGTCTGAGCAAAATCCAGAAGACAGCTGGAACCAGCTGTTGTGAGATCAACTGCAACTAGGAGAAGAGAAAAAGAGGATGAGCTCATACTTTATTACACATGATAATTTTGGCCTCAGAAAAGTTGGTTTTCATTTTCTCTCCCAAGCGAAAAGTTTCTTCTCGCTTCTTACTTAATATTCTGAATAAAGAAAGCAGCAACAGATTCACCATTAAAACCCCTGATACCACTATCCAATGTGGGATACTACTCCTACCATACCAGATAAACAAGAATCCATCAGTTTGGGTGGTGCCTGTGGCTCAGTGGGTAGGGCGCCGGCCCCATATATTGAGAGTGGTGGGTTCAAACCCAGCCCCGGCCAAACTGCAACGAAAAAATGGCTGGGCGTTGAGACGGGTGCCTGTAGTCCCAGCTACTCAGGAGGCTGAGGGAGGAGAATCACCTACGCCCAAGGAGTTGGAGGCTGCTGTGAGCTGTGATGCCACAGCACTCTATCCAGGGTGACAGCTTGAGGCTCTGTCTCAAAAAAAAAAAAAAAAAGCGAAAAGCAGGTACTTTCCTAAACAAGAACTTCTCTGGGGCGATGCCTGTGGCTCAGCGAGTGGAGCACCAGCCCCATATACCAAAGGTGGTAGGTTCAAGCCCGGCCTCGGCCGAACTGCAAAACAAAAATATAGCCTAGCCGGGCGTTGTGGCGGGCGCCCGTAGTCCCAGCTACTCGAGAGGCTGAGGCAAGAGAATAGCCTAAGCCCAGTTGGAGATTGCTGTGAGCTGTGCGATGCCACGGCATTCTACCGAGGGTGATAGTGAGACTCTGTCTCTACAAAAAAAAACAAAAATAAAAAGAACAATAATAAAAAAAAATAACTTCTCTGAGTTTGATAGGTAAGGAAGAATAAGGATTTACTGACAATTAGTAAAAACAAATATTAATTAATGGGCTCTGGTAATATGAACCATAGGGAACTAAAGAATATTCTCGGGGCGGCGCCTGTGGCTCAGCGAGTAGGGCGCCGACCCCACATACCAAGGGCTGCGGGTTCAAACCCAGCCCCGGCCGAACTGCATCAAAAATTAGCCGGGCGCTGTGGCGGGCGCCTGTAGTCCCAGCTACTTGGGAGGCTGAGGCAAGAGAATCGCTTGAACCCTGGAGCTGGAGGTTGCTGTGAGCTATGAGTCCACCGCGCTCCACCAAGTGCGATAGAGTGAGACTCTGTCTCCACAAAAAAAAAAAAAAAAAAGAATATTCTCTTCTACCCAGTCTCTGGGCACCCCAACATCCATCCTTCAAAATCCCCAGGTTTACAAAAGAGTTTGATCAACATACACCCCTGACTGGTCAGTCTTGGATTCTTTAGTCCCTTCAGAGATTAATTAGAAGCAGTCCACACCTTCTGTGAGAACAGAAGAACTGCTATTTTCAGAAGAGGCCAGGTGCAGTGGCTCACACTTGTAATCCCAGCATTCAGGGAGACAGAGGTAAGGAGGATTGCTTGAGCTCAGGAGACCAAATTAGCAAGACAAATTAGCCAGGCATAGTAGCATGTACTTGTAGTCCCAGCTACTTCAAAGGCTTAGGCAGGAGAATCACTTGGCCCAGAAGCTGAGGTGGCTGTGAGCTATGATGACACCACTCAACTCTAGCTGGGGTGAAAGAGTGAGATTCTGTCTCTAAAGGAAAAGAAAAAAAAGAAGAGGTCTAAAGTTTTGTTTTTTTTTTTTTGAGACAGAGCCTCAAGCTGTCACCCTGGGTAGAGTGTCGTGGCATTACAGATCACAACAACCTCCAATTCCCGGGCTCAAGCGAGTCTCCTGCCTCTGCCTCCCAAGTAGCTGGGACTACAGGCACCCGCCACAACGCCCAGCCCTTTTTTGGTTGCAGCCGTCATTGTTGTTTTTGGCAGGCCCGGGCTGGATTCGAACCTGCCAGCTCAAGTGTACGTCTGGCGCCTTAGCCCACTGAGCCACAGGCGCCGAGCCAGGTCTAGAGTTTTTTAAAAGCCAACGAATATTGTGGTGGGCGCCTGTAGTCTCAGCTACTCAGGAGACTGAGGCAGGAGAATCGCCTAAGCCCAGGACTTAGAGGTTGCTGTGAGCTGCGTGACGCCACGCCACTCTACGAGGGGAGATAAAGTGAGACTCTGTCTCTACAAAAAGAAAAAAAAAGCCAATGAATAGCTCCTTCTCTTCCAGCTGCCCACCTGCAGACACTAACACTGTCCTTAAAGATATAAAAAATCAAAGTCCCTCTCTGCCTCTTTTCTCCTAAATATTGTCTCTACGCTATAGAACTTTATTTCTTCCACAATTTTTTTTTTTTTTGAGACAAGAGTCTCACTTAGTCACCCTGGGGTTGAGTGCACAGCAACCTCAAACTCCTGTAATCCTCTTGTCTCAGCCTCCCAAGTAGCTGGAACTACACCTCCCACAATACCTGGCTAGGTTTTCTATCGGTAAAGGCAGGGTCTCACTTTGCTCAGGCTGGTCTCAATCTCCTGAGCTCAAGTAATCCACCCGCCTCGACCTCCCAAAGTGGTAGGATTACAGGTTCACCCGGGGTCTTCCACAAATATTTTTAAGTGCTGTATTTACTATTATAAGACTTCTTGCAACTAATTTCCAAAGAAAAGCCATAGAGATCCTGTAAATAGTGGAAGGAACTGAGACAGGGAAGGAGTATAGAGCAAAATCTGAGTCTGCTTAAAGGACCAGTGTAAAGTTTCCATTGGCCTCCCAGGTTTAAGATTAAAATAATTAATGACATCTTGATTAAAAAGAATGTCAAATTCAGGAAAACTTTTTTCAGTTGCCTTAGGTAACATTCTCCATCTCCTTTTTTTTCCTTTATGTTTCTATCCAAGTATATAGCAAATCTAGAATTTTATTCTAAATTTTGGTACAATTTTATGCTAAATATAGTCTTATCTTTCTCATCAACAAAATAGCAACATATAACCCTATACCATATTTTACACCATCTACTTCAATTGTTATTCAATTGTTAGATAAGACTATTCTGGGTAAAACTTCATGCTCACACTTCTTCATGCCCAAACAATACCTCTTGATTAGGTTTTATTTCATATAAAATGAATGCATGGGTGAGATGGAGAGACTAGATCTAAAATGCACCCAATGAGGAAGCAGTGAAGGTGAGCCCCCCTCCACAAGGGGACAAGAAGAAAGCATTTTATCAAATCTATAAAGATAACATCTAGGACCTCTATACCTCCCTGAGGCAGCCAAGTCCATGGGTAACACAGCTAAGCAATCCAAGTCACTTGCACTTTCATCCCTTTTCCATCAATATGTGTTTCTAATGACCGTAATAACTTTCTTTCCAATGAGCCACAGGGACGGCAACTACCATGGTAACCAGCAATGATTTTAGTAAGTCTAATCATCAGTCTTCAAGGGCAATATAAGTAAGCTAAGAGATAAAAATGTCCTGGGTTAGCTCTGGGGGGGGGTCCATGACGTTAAAAGAGTAAAAAGGGGTCTGAGAAGGAGATTACCATGAACTAAGAAGTCAATATTCAACTCAAATGTATGCATAGTAGTAACCGAAGGATTTTTTTTTAAAGGGTTTTTTTTTTTTTCAACTTAGACAGGAAAAAAGAATCATAATTAGGGTCTAAGGGCAATGTACAAATTGATTTTTTAGAAATAATGTGAAAATAATTGACCACTATACTTTAGAGGGACTTGTCATATAAGACTTTTGATTAATTACACATTGGTGGGTAGGGATACTACTGTCCATGCTTAGCAGACAGAAAAGAAGTTAAACAGCTCATGGTTTAACAAAGACATGTATCCACAGACAGAACCTAAATTTCTTGAAGACATCAATTATAGGGAGAACTTTTGGGCGGCACCTGTAACTCAGTGGGTAGGGCACTGGCCACATACACGAGGGCTGATGGGTTCGAACCCAGCCTAAGCCTGCTAAAACGACAATGACAACTGCAACAACAACAACAAAAAAAAATAGCCAGACATTGTGGCAGGCGCCTGTAGTCCCAGCTACTTGCGAGGCTGAGACAAGAGAATTGCTTAAGCTCAGGAGTTTGAGATTGCTGTGACCTGTGACACCATGAAACTCTACCCAGGGCGATAGTTTGAGACTCTGTCTCAAAAAAATAAAAATAAATAAATAAATAAATAAATAAATAAATAAATAAATAAATAAATAAAAAAAAATATATAGGGAGAACTTTTATCTTAGATATGAATTTTATACATTAAGAATTATTAATTTTCAGCTCGGTGCCTGTAGCTCAAGCTGCAAAGGCGCCAGCCACATACACCAGAGCTGGCAGGTTCAAATCCAGCACAGGCCTCCCAAACAACAATGACAACTACAACCAAAAATAGCCAGGTGTTGTGGCAGGCACCTGTAGTCCCAGCTACATGGAGGCTGAGTCAAGAGAATCACTTAAGCCCAGGAGTTGGAGGTTGCTGTGAGCTGTGATGCCACAGCACTCTACCCAGGGTGACAGCTTGAGGCTCTGTCTCAAAAAAAATAAAAGATTTATTAATTTTATACATTTAGCATCTAAAAGCAAGAAATGCAAAAGTAATAGTTAGTAATACTAAAACACATACACCATACTTAAACATAGAATTTTAGAGCTGGAAGAGACTGCTAGACAGTAAATTAATACAACAGCAATTCCAACACACATGGCATCCCAGTTAAAAGCACTTTGCTTAAAATACTACACCCATGCAATACCAGTAAGGCCTAGACAGCTTACATTTTGCATTTTATGATCTGTACTAATTCAGAATCTTTGTATCATACTTAACTGCAAGGGGGAAAAAAAAGGAAATCTGGAAGAAATGAAAGAAAGAAAAGAGAAAAAAAGGGCAAGGACAGAAGAGAGGGCAAATAAACAAAGGTACCCAAAATGGTTTTTATCTCCTATGATATGAGAAAAAAACATCCCACTCAGTTCACAATATCTATCTTCCTTTCATCTGTTCGCCTTTGTTTTTCCTCTATCTTCTCTAGGTTTTTGTGTTTGTTTGTTTGTTTGATTGCTCACCATCTTGATTTCTCTGTCCTTTGTGTTTCTGCCTGTCTTTTTTTCATATCACTCTGCCTGCCTCTCTACACAGGTCCCATCTCCCTCCAACTCCACATTTCCACCCAATATAAAAGTAAATACTATTCAAAGGCAAAGCAGAAATTTTAGAACTGAAAGTTCTTTACAATGATCATCTGATCTAATTCATCCTTTCAGTTTAGAACACTGACGTTCTAGGAGATTATATAATTTGCCCAGAGTCACAAAACTAATAAATAATAGACTCAAAACTAAAATCCAGGTAAAAAAAAATAAAATAAAATAAAATCCAGGTAAAATCTCAGAGCAGAAGTCCTTCTCAGAAAAAAGATCCAAAAGTTATTTTTGTTTGTTTGTTTGTTTGTTTTGCGACAGAGCCTCAAGCTGTCACCCTGTATAGAGTGCTATAGCATCACAGCTCACAGCAACCTCCAATTCCTGGGCTCAAGCGAGTGTCCTGCCTCCGCCTCCCAAGTAGCTGGGACTACAGGCGCCCGCCACAACACCCGGCCATTTTTTGGTTGCAGCTGTCATTGTTGTTTGGCGGGTCCGGGGGCTGGATTCTAACCCGCCAGCTCAGGTGTACGTGGCTGGCGCCTTAGCCTTTTGAAGTCACAGGCGCCGAGCCAGATCCAAAAGTTTTAAAATAAATACCTTACACCTTTGATTACACTAAAATGTTTTTATCTGGTCCCAAAACACATACATGTGTATGTACATACATGCATACATATAGAGACACACTAAACAAATTCAAAAGCCAAATAACAGGCTGAATATAAAACTGCAACATGAATGACAAGAGCTTATTTCCTTAACTTATAAAATATTCCCATCTATCAATAAGAAAGTCTCTGAACTTTTATGTATAGAACTGTGATTTTAAAAATGGAAGGGCATGGGGTCAGCGCCTGTGGCTCATTGAATAGGGCACCGGCCCCATATACTGAAGATGGCGGGTTCAAAGCCTCGGCCAAACTGCAAAAACAGAAAAATAGCCAGGCATTATGGCGGGTACCAACAGTCCCAGCTACTTGGGAGGCTGAGGCAACAGAATTGCCTAAGCCTAGGAGTTGGAGGTTGCTGTGAACTGTGTGACGCCATGGCACTCTACTGAGGGCGATAAAATGAGACTCTGTCTCTACATAAAAAAAAAAAAAGAAAAGAAAATGGAAGGTCAGAACAGTCCTTGGAGGGGCTACTCTCACTGTTCTCCAGAATTGCTGGTCTTTTGATAATAAAGCTTGTTGGACCTAAAAAAGAAAATAAAAGAAGAAAAAAATTATTCTTTCGAATCCAAGTTCATAACAAAAAACAAAAAATACAAATAACTTAAATTTATTTTTAAAAAATGATCTTCCTATATTAAATGTTATAAATATAAATTAAAAGGTCAAGATACTATTTTTTTTACTTACTCATATATTGGTGAAAATCAAAGTATGGTAAACACAGAAAAGAGTCACCCTAATTCACTGTTCACAGATATAAAATTTTGTAGGCTACTTGGCAATCCTAATCAAAAGTTGAAATGGGTATACTCTTAGAAACCCAACAACTGCACTTCTCAGAATCTATCCTTTTATAATAAGTTGCCTTATGGGCACAGGAACATGTACATAAAAGCAGCATAGTTTTTAGTAGCAAAACAATGGAAATAACCTAAATGTCTAGTGATAAGAAATTGTTAAACAAACTGAACTGCAAAACATAAAAATAGCCGGGCGCGTTGTGGCGGGCGCCTGTAATCCCAGCCACTCGGGAGGCTAAGGCAAGAGAATCGCTTAAGCCCATGAGTTGGAGGTTGCTGTGAGCTGTGTGACGCCACAGTACTCTACTGAGGGCGATAAAGTGAGACTCTGTCTCTACATTAAAGAAAAACCCTTACTATGAGATATGTGGTCATTTACAAGAATGAGTTTGATCTGCATAACCTCCTTATGCAGGTTATGCAGAACATATGAACAAATATTCTCCAAGATGTTTTGTTTAGTGAAAAATAATGAAGAACCTTTAGGTAGGCAAGGAAGACTGTATCTATACATATCTACATGCACAGAATTTCTCCCAAGCATTAACATAAACTACCAAAGTTTCCACAACACCAATATTCCAAAAGGAACTTCAGGACTCTTCTAGTTCTAATAAGGTCCTACTACTTCTTCCAACTGCTAACCTGCAATTACCTTCTTCAAGACTGTCCTTGTGGGCGGCGCCTCTGTTTCAGTGAGTAGGGCGCTGGCCCCATATACCAAGGGTGGTGGGTTCAAACCCGGCCCTGGCCAAACTGCAACAAGAAAATGGCTAGGCGTTGTGGCGGGTGCCTGTAATCCCAGCTGCTCAGGAGGCTGAGGCAAGAGAATCACCTAAGCTCAGGAGTCAGAGGTTGCTGTGAGCTGTGATGCCACAGCACTCTACCGAGGGCGACAAAGTAAGACTATCTAAAAAATAGACTTTCCTTGCTCCTTGTGGCAGTGCCTGTAGCTCAGTGGGTAGGGTGCCAGCCACATGCACCCAGGCTGGCAGGTTCGAACCTGGCCCAGGCCAGCTAAACAACAATAACAATTGCAACAGAAAAACAGCTGGGCATTGTGGTAGGCACCTGTAGTCCCAGCTACTTGGGAGGCTGAGGTAAGAGAATCGCTTAAGCCCAAAGAGTTTGAGGTTGCTGTGAGCTGTGACACCACGGCACTCTCCCAAGGGTGACACAGTAAAACTGTCTCAAAAAAAAAAAAAAAGACTCTCCTTGAATTCTTGACCCCTATACAATAAAATTTCTGTTCTTACTCAACCACTTCTTTGCCCTCCTACCACCCCATCAACTGGGCCCACTGGTATGCCTACCTAAACTCCTATAGTACTTAATTCTTTTCACTATTTTCTTCTTCTTCCATATCCTGACATTAACTCATCTTTCCTATAAACATACCTCATAACCTCTCAAAGCCTGATAACCATCACTAGGAATTAGCATTCTTTTTGTTTCCCATTGATGTTCTTTTATCAATTCATTGCATTCATTATTCAGCAAACATTTATAGAGTGACAACTGTGTGCCATGTTTTACAATAAAATGTCAAAAAGAAAAACCTAACACCTGGCCTCTATCTTAAGAAACTTACAGCTTAGGACAAATTTTCAAAATTTAACTTCTTAATATGGCATCTATGAGAGGGAAAGAAACTGGGTATAGGGAGCTGGGCACAGTGGTTCATGCCTGAAATCCCAGTACTTTGGGAGGCAGACATGAAAGGATTGCCTGAGTCCAGGAGTTTGAAGTTGCAGTGAACTAAGATGATGCCACTGCACTCTATCCTGGGTAACACAGTGAGACTTTATCTCAAAAAAGAAGGGAATACAGAGGAAAGAAACTGGATGTAAAGAGGCAACCTTCAAATGTCCAGCTACACACACCAAATTTATAGCACAAAGTACCCCTAGGGAAGAAACAAAGATTGGAGGTTGCAATCAAAGTGACCACTGGCTTTCTTTTTTTTTTTGAGATAGTTTTACTTCATCACCCTCGGTAGAGTGCCATGGCATCACAGCTCACAGCAACCTTCAACTCCTGAGCTTAGACGATTCTCTTGCCTCAGCCTCCCAAGCAGCTGGGACTACAGGCACCCATCACAACGCCGGGCTATTTTTTTTGTTGCAGTTTAGCTGGGGCCAGGCTTGAACCCACCATCCTCGGTATATGGGGCTGGCATCCTACTCACTGAGCCACAGGTACCACCCATGACCACTGGCTTTCTATGATTACCTTTTGGGCTTTTAATTTATAAGAATATTCTTGCATATGAATTTACAATTAAAAATAAGTTTTAAGAAAGAGGCGATATCCAATTAATCTTTATACTCCTAATGCCTATATAGCACAGGGCCTGACACATAAATGGTGGTCCTTTAAACAGTCACTAAATGAAAGAACAATGAATGTGCAGAGTTCTACAAAGCAGAGTGGAAGGTGAGAGAAAAAAATCTTATTAAACAATTACTGTCTTTACTCGACAACTATTATTTTAAAGTTAATGCAGGGTTTCTCAACCTCAGCGCACTACTGACACTGTCCTGTGCTCTTCAGGGTGGTAAAGCAGCATCCCCGGCCTTTACCAACTAGATGCCAGTAATAACTCCACAACTATAAAAATCAAAAATGTCTCCAATCTTGCTCTTATCTCTTGGTTCTAAGAAAACAAAAACAGCATGTCTCCAGACCAGCGGTTCTCAACCTGTGGGTCATGACCCCTTTGTAACAATGAAAATACATCCTGCATATCAGATATTTACATGATGATTTATAACAGTAGTAAAATTACAGTTATGACATTATGTAGCAACGAAAATAATTTTATGGTTTGGGGTCACTACAACATGAGGAACTGTATTAATGAGTCACGGCATTAGGAAGGTTGAGAACCACTGCTCCAGACAATGCCAAGTGTTGGTGGGTCAGAATCACCCCCAGCTGAGAATCATTGGCTTAATACTTATACATCATCCTCTCCACTTCCTCACCTCCATGACTACTTCTCAACTTGCCCAATTATTTCAATGTTTAGTCTTTCATTATTTTAACATGCAAGTTGACTAACAACATTTCCAAAATCTAGACTTCCACGTTCTTCAACCTACTTATTTCCAGAGGGTTATACCTCCACCACAATTATCCACTGGCTCCTGAGGCACCATCACTACTCAAAACTCTTCTAACATCAAATCAGAAACTCCTATCTTTTGTGTTCTCCCACCCCCTGTTCTCCATAAACCTTTTCATCCCAGCTGACCAGTGCTTGGCCCTGGATAACATGTACCTAGCCACCCTTGTAGACTTCTAAGTACTATTTATTCAGTTAAGAAACTACCAGGACCACCTTAATCCAGTTCAAGCTGGCATTTAGCTTAGACTTAGAAATCCGTTTCTTCCCCTTACTGATGAATCCTTATTATGCAGAAACAACAGCTACTTCTACAACTGCTCTCCTTTCCTCACTTCATTAGCACCACCTCTGCCCACAGATGCCTCTTCTCCACATGAAGAATGACTGAGTTCCTCTAACAGAAGCTCACTCACCTTCCCTTCTCATAACCTCATACACAGTAGATGCTCGATAAACACATTGAATTTAGGAAGAAAAAACATCCTGGCTTAATCTTAGGCCATATTTAAAAGACCTATTTTTATGAAGGAAATAAAAAGCTCTAAAAGTCATTCTAATTCAAGAATTTATTCCACAATACCAAGCAATCTTCAGGAAAGTCAACACACCTCTTGAGTTTCTCGATGCTACCACAACCAACCAATAGCACCTACTGCTTCTGCAAAGGGACTCTTTGGATAATCTAAGCATACTGAGGCTTTAGAAGGAACATAAAACATAAACTTAAATGATAACTAACTAACCATACTGCAAATAAAAGAGTACTGCTCATAAATGTGATTCTTTTTTTTAAAGTGTAGAAACAAATATCTTATATCACTGAACTTTTAGAATCATCCCTAAACTATAGTGAAACTTGCAAATCAGCTCAAGAAAAAAGATAAATACTGAAGTCAACTGGGTGGCACATATGGCTCAAAGGAGTAGGGCGCCAGCCCCACATACAGGAGGTGGCGGGTTCAAACCCAGCCCCAACCAAAAACTGCAAAAAAAAAACAAAAACAAAAACTGAAGTCAAACATAAGGGTTTTTTTTTATGTTAATGAACCTTGATCTTTCTTCCAAAATCAGGAATCTGAGACTCAATCATGCAAAGTACAAGCTTCAAAGATACCTTCAGCGAGGGAAAGACATAAAACCCCTTAGGTAAATTTGAGATTCTGGAGGTAAGGTATTCTCTCTCACCCACAGGGACCAGGTTTCTGTAGTTCTCTAACATCACATACCTATACAGACTCCACTGAGCAGGGGCCAGCTATTCCCACTGCTCTGCAGTAAATTCTATGGTAATATATTTGAATGTCATCAGTACCCACAGAGACCAAGTTTCTGAAATTCTCTAACATCACATCTCTATACAAATTCTCCTGCGCAGACTCTAAGAACTCCTACTCCTTTGGAGTAAATTCTGTGATGACATCCCTAAATGTCAACAGTCCCATTTCCTGGCTTCCACGTTGTCCCAGCATCCTACTTACAGATTTTTCAGTACTTGCAGGTCACAACACTACAGAGCATGTGGCCCACACAGCTGGATTTTCCCTGGCGAAGAGGAAGGAGCACTGAGTGTGATTTGATAAATGTGATTCTTAATGCCACAATTCAATGAGATGCAGGTAAGTACCTTAACAAAATGACAGAATTCTTATGGCAATTACACATGCTAAAGACTCATCTTGACACTCTGAGGACTGACAAATATTCCCAGACTAAAAATTGCTCTGCAACAGGAGATAAGGGCTTTAAATAATTAACCGGCATGGGCAATTGCACAACAACTTTAGAATTAAGTGTCTCATTTTCACCTAACCCTTGTGCCTTCCACAGGTACAAGTTTATTGGCGGAAGAGATGGGCAGCATATTTGTTCCACTGAAAGAATCTCTTGGTCCTTACAGAATCTGAGACTTTTCCACCAGCTTCTGTCTCATGAGGTAATTATGGAATAAGAAGTTTGGCGGCTCGGCGCCAACTAAGGCACCAGCCAAGGCGCCAGCCACATACACCTGAGCTGGCAGGTTTGAATCCAGTCCGGGCCCACCAAACAACAATGACAGCTGCAACCAAAAAATGGCCAGGCGTTGTGGCGGGCACCTGTAGTCCCAGCTACTTGGGAGGCGGAGGCAAGTGACTAGCTTGAGTCCAGAAATTGGAGGTTGCTGTGAGCTGTGATGCTACAGCACTCTATCTAGGGTGACAGCTTGAGGCTCTGTCTCAAAAAAAAAAA